>CABFVZ010000041.1:732293-817297 GCA_902151445.1 Timema monikensis
CCCCCCACTTCATATGATATGGATAATATCTGATCAGAGGAGATACAGAGATGTCCCCACTTACTACTCACCCTGAGATGAGCAAGGTCCTCGAGTTTGGTGAGATCTGACAGCTCCAAGTAGAGTGAGTAGACCAGCAGCCATCCATACACACTCCACACCGTGAACAATATCCACAGCAGGCACATCATAATGTTGTATGCAAATATCATATCAGTCACAATGGATGCAAACACAAATGCAAACAGTCGGAACAACGTGAAAACAGCAAATGCATAGATCCATGGCAGCATCTTCTTCTCATACTCCTGCAAACAATCACAGAACCAGGCTGTATGCAACAAACATTTTCATAGCTTAGGTAGGTAAAAAGCTCGAAACACGCTTTAGCCATCTTTTGGTGATGACCAAAGCTAGGCTAAAAAATTAAATATTGTTTGGGTTTATGTGACAAATTTATTACCTTATCACCATAAAAAAATGGGTTTCCACACAAATTTCACATATTCGACTTGGACTGTTGCATGCTCTTTAAAAACTCACCGCCATTTGAATTGTCCGACAACCATTTCCAACTCACTGTTGTAAGTTTGATGAATCATGTATTGAACATGAATACACTAAGTTCTTTAAGTATGCCCACACTCAAAAATCCAAATAATTAAAGTCGAACAGGAAGGGGGACATGCGATTGTACCTCCTCGATCTATCAATGTCTGTATCTCTGTGTGAGTTGGTTTGCAGACTTAAGTTATATCTGAATGGTGAATGTTGTTTTGAATCATACCTTCCTCAGCGCTATAATAAGAATTATTCCAGTCACCAACACCACTAGTGATCCCAGCAGAGAGAAAAGGGCGAATACAAACAGGGCGTTCCGAACTAAATAATATTAAACAAACAGAAATAAATAAATAGAATTAGATCTCAAAACAAACTTAGCACATTAAAAACTAAAAATATTTGTTGGGACTAGGTACGATACACTCTAATCATCGAACCCTTGAATCCTTGAGGAGTTTCAAGAATCGAGGACTCAAGAAAATCTTGGATTTTAGAGTGGAAAAATAATCAAACTTTGAATTTGTCTTAAAGCTTGGTTTACTGATTAATGATTGTAAAGCTCCAACACACTTATAGGACAAACATAACAACCAAACCCCAAACGATAAACTTAACACTTAACTGATATAATGAATGCTAAATTATTCTATAATTATACTTGTTTTTATATTCATTATTTTAACCAATATTTGGATAAGAATTTGAGATTTGTAGTAGGCCTAAATATGGATATTTGAATTTGTAAAATGGTGGATTAGATGCAACTCTAATAGTAGTTATTTGATTTCCCAACAATTACTAAGACATAGGTAAAAAATAGTCACCTTTATAAACAGACAACTGATTTTTGTGATAGCAAAGAAACTCTATGGCAAACATGATAGCTGACAAACTTACAACACAAAACATATAACAAGTTTGATAAATCGCATATCCTGTAATCAAACATTAATGGTGCTAATCATAGCTCAAGTCCTTAATTTAGTATAAACCAAACAAACCCCTTTTCTAGAATCAATATGTTAAGCTATCACTAAACATACATGCGAGTCCAAAGCTGTAGTTGTTAACTCACCGTGCAAGCTGCCTACATAGACAAACTCGAAGCTGATGATGTAATAACCATAGTGTGTAGAACCGGGCGCAGCTTGAGCCAAACAGTAGACATCAAACACTGAGGTACACAACGTGAACAGGCTCAGCACCTACATGCAAAAAAATTTACTTTTCAAGGCTACCACCAAGTGGTCCATATTTTATTATTATTTTTTTTATGAAAAAGTTGATAGCTATTCTAATTTTATTTTATTTTTGCCACAAACTTACTGATATGGATTCTAAGTAATTTTAGAGTAATTTTAATGTGATTATAATGTCCCAATGATGAAGCTAAGAGATAAATGAACCTATAGATTATTTTATTATTAGCGCTTTACATTTTAAAAACTTTGTTTGGGCCCAAAATATTTCCCCTTGGCATTTGCAGACTAAAGAGATAGACCTAACCTTTATAAAGGTGTGCTTTGGCTGGCCAAGGAGAAGAAGGAGGGGAAGTCTGGATTAAATGGCAAATTGGGATCAAAATTTTGTTTTGTCACCGTGTCTCATTACCCATTAATTTTATACTCGATTTATCTGATTGCCAAACCCTTCCTTCACCTCTGACAAGACATCTTGTGAATGTGGGGAATGCCAGGCCTCCACCGTGGTTCGGAAACCGTGGTTCGGATTCCACGTTAAACTGTAGGTCCTCCATTTCATCTCATAATCACCCTACCATTACACATGAGCGTAAGTGCGTATAACCCGAACAGGTAGTAAGACGCGGTGCTAATAATAATAACTTGCCATAGAGTTGATCAGGTGGGAATGAGGGGCGTAGTGCTGGGGGATTCAGAGGGGAGATGGGGGTAGCTTGGGGTAAAGCTTGAAAGTTGGGTATTTTGTGGAGAGTCAATATCTCGAGTTGGGAAATTCTAGAATTACTCCGTACCACAGTACTTTTGGCTATGAAAGTCCCTTACTGGAGACTTATACAAACACATTTTAAATTTCCCAACTGTCAATCCCTACTCTTAAAAATTTCCCATCCTCATAACCCATCAAACATTGAAAGGAGAGATATTATCTATTAGAATTTATAGAAAGCTTTGTTAATCAATTTGGCTAGTTGCGCCATTGTCATGGCCTACTAGTTTTAGGGCTAACTACTACTAACTACTACCACCCACCCACCACTACCACCAACAGCAAACTTAGAAGGTTAGGTAATGTTTTAAGCTGATCATTTGATAAAGCCTAGCATTTTTACAAGTCGAAACTTGTTAGTTTTTCTACAAGAAATGATGGTGAATGTTAAAACAAATAACACTTGTAACTTGAAAAATCACTCATTTGCAAATACAGTAACTTTAAAAATTCAGTTGCCTAAAACCTCGATTCAAGGCCCAATTATTGCCTCAAATTTTACTATTGTTACCAAGGGAACCTGAACCCTGTATTAGTTGAGGGTATTCCATCCCCCCAGACCCCGTCATGTTCTCAACATTGCCCTTGTTGCCTGGAAGTTTTTTTAAATTTCAGAATATCTAGAGTTGGGTCGCCTCCCCCTCCTCCCCCCAAATGTATTTCGTGTGACGCCTATGGTAGCAGGGGGAGCAGGCTGTTACATTGCTAAATACTCACCACAGAATATGCGGCAGTGAGCAAGGCTCCTCGCTGAATATCCAGCAACCAGGCATTGTGGAGAATGGGTTTCTGATACCATGGTATCACCACCGAGTGCATAGACCGGGAACGAGTAGATTTCAGGTTTGCACTAGATCGTGTTGTCATGTGCGAGTACATGGAAGGTGTACCCATACTCGGTGTCTTCCTGCCATAGTTCATTGCTGACAAAAACATATTGTAATTATTGTATGTTGCGCAAGAGTAGTATATTCACCAATAATAGCTTTTTAATGGGGAATGTGCAGCAGGAACATGTAGTAAGATCATTCTCATCAACAGGCAGATATAAGTCTTTGCTTAGTAATTCGATTTACGGGTTAAAATTTAAATAAAAATGTATATAATAGAAAAAAGTATAATGATAGTGTATGTGTTATACTTTTAAAATGTGTAGGCCTACATGTCAAAATAAATGTTAAATAGAATTATAAAACTCAACATTTATATACAAATATTTTTTTGAAAATTTTGCCTGTTTAGTGAGAATGACTCAGTAAGTAATTATTGTATGAACATAAATATTTTTATATAGGCTTTGACTTAATATACAGTCCAAATTTCATAAGAAGGGCCTTTTAGAAAATACAAACACATTTTTTGTGGCCAAAATTGAAAAAATGTACTGATACTATTTATCAAGAATGACAGGTTCAACTCACATGACTTGGCACATGAATATGTGAAAGTAGATCTGGTAACTTTTCTAGGTGTCAGCCCTTCCTATGAAAAATTGTACTGCATATTTGATTGGTGGCGAAACAATATGACTAACATTTTTTTTTTCTGGAATCACTTTTTAACATTACTATCAACATCCTGTCACATTCTGTACCACTATTACCGATATACAAAGATCAGGAGGACAATGAACTTTCAACCACACACCTTCGGCAAAATAGGACATTGCCCACCAAGGTTGTGTAGCCCAGCATTTCTTGGCCCATTTCTACCTTCTCTCTCAACTAGCCACAAATTAATATTGATGTAGGGCAATTCCATGAGAAAATAGACATGGAATTCAAAAATTAAAAATTACCATAGTTTATAATTAAGTTAGCCATATCATGGGATACTAGCTAAAATACTGTAATTTTATAGTTGAGAAAAAATTTAGCAAAAATGATGAGTTATAAAAGAGTAAATTACTATCAAACATCAGTCACATGATAGCAAACCTTATTTAGATTAGAGCAATGCTTTTTATGGTAGTCAAAAATTGTATTTAAAGGAGTTATAAGTCATTTAAATTGTGATAAAACTTAATGTTTGGACTAACTAGATAAGTCGGAAGTGATTTACTAAAAATAAATCAAGTCTGGGGTGTCCAAAACATTTCCCCCCATACCCATCAACAGGTTGTAATTCTGTTACCGTTAAAAGGCTAATTGTTGTTCTCTGAGAAGAAATGTATTTTTTAGAAAGTTTAAAATTTGTATGCAAATATGGATTTTCTCATACTGATGTTTAAAAAAAAAGTATAGCAATTTATTAGACCCATATTTAACACTAACGGAATGACTTATATTGGTAACGGAATGACACAGTCACTATAAATCAAATATTATTAGTTTTATGAGGCTCAGTGATGATTGATGTTTACATACATTTAAGTTATGTTTTATGGTTTTAAAAATAATGTTAATGAAATGTATGCATAGGTCTACCTTAAAATAGGACCTACTTTAAAAACAAATATCATTGTTGAGACTTTATTGGATCCATGGTAAGTGACCAAGAAGAAGAACGTATGTTTTCACAGTGCAATACGTGTGAGTCACTCTTCAAGGCATGGAAAGTACAGTGGAGCATTGTCTTAAGGATCTCCAAAAGCAAAAACCTAATTTTCTAGCTCACACTTTTATTAAACGCCAACAGTCTAAATTTTTTGAGGAAAAAAAAAAATACAAGCCAGTAGAGAACACCTAGTTATTCAAGTGGACTTTGCAAAAAACTACACTGTGAAGCAACAAAATGAAATTCAAAGTGCACATTGGCAGGGGTGCAGAATATGTTTGAACGCACAAATGAGGTTCAAGGGAAATTTAAGCAGTCCTGGGGAAATTTGGGGAAGTCAAACAATTTTGTTGACGGTTTTAGTGCATTCTGGTTCTGGTATGGTTGTTTCATTTGTATGCAAAACAAAGGCAGATGACACTCAACACCGACACTATCAGTGTGTGTCATAGTGAGGCAGTGTCGGTAAGCACAAAGAGTTGCGGTCTCTAGGGGCCAAGATAATATGTAAGAGTTCTAGATAAGAAGGGCCAAAGGAAAAATCTAATAATTCAACCTTGCAAATGATGTGATTGAGTGATGAGTCATCAGTCACCTATCCTACCTCGGGTGTTTGGTAGTTATGGCGGGCAGGCGGTGGAGGGTAGGGAAAGGTGAGTGATGTTTTAGTTTGAATTCAGTTACCCTTATATTGCGGCCTATTACACGGTGATGTGCGCACAATTTATTTAAACTCGTGACATGCGTCTTGTAATAATTGTGAAGCCATGAAATTGTATGACCTATTAGGGTTTGTAGATTGTACATTAGATAAATGTTCACAAAAAAAATTATATGACTTAGTTAAACAAATGTTTATTATGTCGAATGTGGTGATGGCGTGACAGACGTGATAAACTTGGCTGTCACGTATCTAATAAACATCCCCAAGAAAAACCTAGAATTAAGGATCAAGGGAATATTGCAAGTTTTGTAAAATGTAAATTATGTGATCAGGAAAAATTCATAGTCGTAAATAGCGATAGTATTTCCCCTAGTGTGGTTTATAGTGATAGACCTTACAGTAGTGGCGAGTCTACGAAAAAACGAAAAGTCTATGAAAATCAACAATTAAACCAAGGCCTCCTGTAATTACTCTCCATTGCCTCTTACTCTCAAGATGTAAAATTAAATGTTAGTATCAGTAAGACTACCGTAATCAATGAACAATTAATAACAATATGTAATGCACACAAGGAGATGGAAGAAAACTAAATTTTGTATAAGATAGGTACTATAAAAATAACTATGTTTAAAAATATGTTTGAATTTGAATTTTCCAAACTATGTAGTAGGTAATAATCCTTATTTATGTCAGCCTCTATAAAAAATTCAATGTTTTATTTTGAGCGCTATGGTTTCTGGCCAAAAAAAAATTAATGTTATGTTCTAAGGAAATATTGGATCTTTGAACATATTCTGCACCCGTGCATATTGGGTCAAGTCACTAATTACCATCTTCACAGCTTATATATGGAATGAGAAAAACACAGGCTATCCATGTGCAATAGTTAGTGAGTAGATAGAACACAATAAATATTCTGTTCACAGCTTTTTAGATAAGCTTGTGACCCATGTTATTTCAGTTGACCAAAAAATAGACTACCACAATCATGAGCGAGTCAATTTAAACAACAATTTTTGTTTGCCAACTTTGCACAGAAAACTATAATTTCCATGTCCCGTGGCAAAGGTGTTGTTGATGGAATTGGTGGCACCTTAAAACATAAAGTTTTGACAACGTAAAGAGCTGGGAAATATGCTGTGCGTAGTGCTAATATGTTTGTAGACATTACACGCTGCAAATGTCCTACCTTAACGTTACCGGTAATCCTTGTTCCTGCCCAAGATATAGAGAATCATCGAAATGAATTAGATCAAAAGTGGGTTGACATATCTCCAGTTCCAGAGACCAAGAGAATTCATGAAGTATCAGTGTTATTCTTTGTAGGACAAGTAACATAAGTTGATGAATGTAGTAGAGCATGTTATGAAATGACTTTTTGAGAAAAACTGATCAGTGTGTAAACTTTTACGTTCCTACAAAGGAGGACAAGAATTGGGTTGAAGCAAGCCAAGTCATAAGGAAATACTATCACCTAATATTGATAACAGGTATAGGTACTTTTTACACCCACCTATCTATGAATCACAATGAGCATCACTTTAAAATTTCATAATTTTTTAACTCAACATATTTAGACTTAAAACTTTGTTTATGTCCACTCTATATTATATTCTTCAAATCTTTGTTACAAAAACACATAATCAATTTATTTAAATTCAGAATGGCAGATGTTAACCTATAAATTCAAATTTTATATTTTTTCTTTATAACATAGTTGATCTTTAAACTTTGTTTTGTCCTTATTTTTATGGTATTCATGTTTTGTAACACATTTTTAACATGTAATACTTGTATTTTAGACTTGTTGTCAATTTATGCTTTAGTTCATTTGATGATGCTATATTAATATATTTAAAATTTTCATATTTGACAATTTGTTGTCCATTAGAAACCAATTATAATCAATCTTTTTGAATTTTAATGTCACTTAGCATATCTACCAATCTTGAAACTAATTCACTATATCATTTTTTTTAAATATTTTCGTTATAGTTTTTTCCAGAGCATTCTATCTAAGTCTTAACTTTGATAAATTACCACTCCTTATTTTAAGCTACTTTAAAATGTCTTCTAAAATGTTACAATGAGAAGGGCTATATTGTCAACATGTCATTCCATTACCACAAAATGGTAATTCCATTACTTTTAAATTTAATTTTTTAAATAAGTAAATATTTACTAAATGTAACTTCTAATATATCATTGTATAGCTAATAAGTTTGTCTATGTGGTCTAAATTTTGTATCTTCTACGTGTGAGTGGTTGGGCTGAGTTTGTACTCTTATCATGATAAGTCAGATAACTGTGTCCAAACTATGTCATTCTGTTACCAACTAATAATTAATTAGTAAATAATATCAGGTTTGAGGTTATTAAAAAAACGTTTATGTAAAGAGTTTAATAGAAATTTGATTCATTTGAATTGATCTTATCAAATTTTCTTTAAAATACCACAAAAGAATTATACTTTGTCATTCCGTTACTCATGGAAGTGCCCTGTAGTGCACAATATGCCATTGTTACCAACATGATTATGTTTATGCATGTTATTAAGCATAGGATTATTAAACATGCAGGTTAATGTATAAATCTTTTTATGATTAAATTTTGTATTAGGCCTACTACCCGTTCGAGTTGTATGCCTATGTACTAACTACACTAATGGTTTAGGTATTAGGAAGATTTAGGTAATTGAGACGAAGTGCAACCGCATTTGAGTAGAATTAAAGTGAAAAACCACCTTCAGTGTCCCCGGCAGGGATCGAATCCCAATTTGGCAGTCTAGTCTAAAACAAGAGTAGCGCGTTAGACCACTCTGCCACCATAGAGGGTTATTAAACGTTAACATAGAAGTAATGTTGTATGAATGTTTGTCTTAAATTTTACTAATCTGTTTTTGGCAAATAAATCTCCTTAAGAGGTCGAATATTTATACATTTTCTAGTCTGTTGCAAAGTGTTAAATAGAAAACTTAAAAAGGTAGGCTAAACATGACTTGAGAGCAATAAGATATCAGATGAATTTGTCACGATCGGGTTTTTGAGAACGTGCAATATGCATCAATCATTAAACCACTAACAAAACTTATTTTAAGCCATATTATGTAGTTGTCCATTAAGTAGATGAGGAACCCTCCCATTTTATTTCTTTTAAATTAATTTGATATTACCCATCCCCTTCATCACCATAGATAACGAATCTTACCTTACTTAGGATATGAGCTATATATAAAATATAAAGTCAATTGGTGAATATTCTAAACACCACTATTTAATAAATTACTAAACACAATCTTTGTTACTGGTATAAAAAACACATCAACAATAAGGTGTGGTTAAAGTAAGCAATCAAAACATGTCAACCATAGATAATAAGGGTATAGAATGGTAAATCCCTGTAGTATGACAAGAACAGAAATTTGAATGCTAGGTGGATGTCTGATGAACTAATACTATCAGCTAATTGCAAAGTACTAAAGTGCAAAACTACCAAATATATTTGTAATTAATCATATTATATTGTATAAATTAATACATTAGCGCTAATTTTAGATCTTGGAATCTAATGTTCAATAGCAAAAGAGAGAAACAGAAGTATGACGATATATACACTTCATTGTGAAATAAATGTAGATTTATGTAAGTTAAGCTACGAGACATTTTGTTTCAAATAGGTACTAATATTAATATGGCTTGAGTAGGTAATAAATACCCATTAACTAACAAGTCTACTCAAAATTTTATAGGTATTCAAAATAATTATAAGAAATGATTGGTCCATGCTATTATTGAGTTATTTGTGTTAATAACATCCCAAAAACGCATAATCCGTTCAAAGAAAAACACAAATGTGTGAGCCAAAGCTTAACCCAGCTTATGCTTGTCGCGTTCTCCATTGGTGATTGTGATACAGGTAATGTATTAATTTATAAATAAACATTTTAAAAGTTCTCAAACTTAATATTAAATAAAACTCATAAAAATGATAATGGCATATTATAAATTTCAAATTTCACTGTTTTAAAGCAACAAACTCCTAAACACAATAATTTTAAATTTAAATTTTCTTGGTTTTAAAGAAACCTATAAAAAAAATAACAAATGCAAATGAATTGAAATTTTAAATATTAAAAATTAAATAAAACATCGTATTTCTTCGATGGTACCGCTAATGCGTTTGGCAAAGCAGTTAACAAAGTTACCTATTACCACAATAGAGATACAAACCATGTCAACCAAACATTGATCTCTATAATATACCTGGATGGATACATTGAGGAGGACAAAAATGTGACGTTCAAGTTTATCGTCTCCTACGCTGTGGGGGGACGGATTTAACGGCTTCTTTCAATTTTCTTATGCGAAAATATGTCTCTGATTAATAAAAGTGTTATTATTTGAAAATAGTTAAGTATTATACCACACATTCTTGGAGAAACATTTGCATTAAAAGATGTGCTATTGGGCAGATTTTTATTTCATGTAAGAAAGTAAGTAAAATATCACAATTAAAATAAACTACTTCCAAATATTTGAGGCTTGATCAGTTCTTAATTCTGTCTGCTGTATTCAAGACCATCCCTTATCCTCATTTGTTTGAAAGTTAAGTATCCCCTCATTCCCTCCACCCAAACACTTCACATACACTATACTCTAGGCGGGGAAGAGGGGGAACTGGCAGTCTTGGTCTTAAATATGGCAACATTTATAAATATTACTGAAGTTATGTTTCTACGAAAGCAGAAAATGTTGAAGTAAAGAATTAATTATGTTTTGTACTGTATTATTAGTAAATTCAGTTTCAATTATCAATTAATATATCGCTATACCACCGCTTTGGTAGCCGCATTGTCTAAAGGTATAACTTTCATTTTAGACGGGTTGTTTATGGCAGAGAGAACAGGGTTAGAATCCCGGTCAGATTTACTGAGGGTGACTTTTGCTTAAATGGTTTCCCACACTTCTTCCACACAAATGCGGGTGGACTACTTCTAAAATTCTTACTTATTACCCGCCTCGGTGGCGTAGTTAGCTAAAACGCTTGTTTCGTGTAAAGCCAGACTGCCGAGGACAGGGAGATTGAGGTTCGAATCTCGGTCAGGTGAATTTGGATGGTGTTCAATAAATGTATATCTACTTTCCATGTACGAAAATGTGGGTTCACTTCCTCTAAATTCAACCTTCCAAGTAGTAAGACGCGGTGCTAAATAATAATCATAAAAAAATCTTCCTTATTCCTACCATATTAGATTAGTGTTTTCAAACTAGCGGCACACTTGTCTACGATACTTTTATATTACTACATAACCTGCAATAACATACGAACACACAAAAATAATAGTTACAAATTAGTGTGAACAAATTCAAAAAAGTAATTAAACTGTGCTAATTGTTATCACTTTAAATAATTGACTGTGAGAATATTTATTTATATAATTTAAATAGTGCTTCTAGTATTTTGCTAACCCACATAAATATTTGGGATAGTAAAAGCTTTTAAATATTATATTAATGGCTTTAAATAAATTAAAATAAATATTACAAACCTTCACGTGGATTAAACGTCATATTATTTTGGTTTGGTTTGCAGGGTTAGACTTCCGGATGGCTATAAAGAGGGAAGATTTCCTCTCTAGTTTTCCGTAATCCCTTAACCTAAATGCGGCTACATTTCCAATAAACTACAGCTTCCTCATCCTATACTTACTAGCGTGATTAAAATGTTAAAGGTCTATACGGGTATCAAGATACGCTAACCAACATAAAATATAATATATTTAAGCAAATATGTTTATGTCGGCAGTGGCCTGTAACGTGTCCTGAGTTTGAGATCACTGCATTAGATTATTGTGTTTAACATGTACATGTTGCATTACGAGTTGATATGTATTATTGATAAAATGTTGAATGGGGAATGGAAATTGTTCTATATCGTGCGCTGATAAGACTACAACTGAAAAATTAACTCTATGCGAAAAGAGATTTTGCATTAAAATAACACGTTATACATATCAACCAATATAGGGTATTATATCTGAAGATAAAAAAAAGGATCAACTAAACGAAGTAAAGAGCCCAATGGACATAAACATACACATTGCCAAGGACAAAAGAATGACGCTTAAGTTTAGCATCTGCTACACTTTGGGGGGGTGGGGTGAGGGTGCCGGGAGAGATTTCACGGGTTATTTCAATGTTCTTATGAGAAAACATGTATCTGATGAATAAAAGTGTTATTGTTTGAAAATAGTGAAGTATTATACTACACTTTCCTGAATAAACCTTTACATTAAATGATATACAATTCAGTTTTACAGGTAATACTGTACAAATACGAATAAATCTTTAACATATTTAAATATCTAGTTACCATCAATGTTGTTTACAGTGTCTCACGACTACACTTATAATTAAAGTTGGTTAGTAGCTTCACTAGCTTGTATATTGGTTTCAGAAACCATATTATATTGAACGCTCGATAAATATAATGAATAAGGTATCTTAAAACTTGATTACATTTGTTTGAATGTATCCGGTAGTCATAAGACCAGCTCTTAAAAGAGTTACTTCCAATCGTAATATAGACTCTACCTTACTTGTGTTGATTGCAAGTATAACCTAGGTGTTTACTTCAATTGTTCCCTATTAGGATAACTATGTCAATAGTAACTGATTTAATTTCTCCTAAATAACAAAGAACTGTATAGTGTAAGATCTAGTTAAACCATATGTAATTCTATCAATTTGTATAAATTTAAATAAACTGATGTGTTAAACTTGTATATCTCTCTTATGTTTGATCCTTCCCAAACCTTCATTAAATATATTTGTAAATGTATTCGTAACTTTTTCTATTAATATAACCTTATATATAACCTAACGTTTAAATCAGCATCTGGCAATGTCACTCACCTTGTAGCAAGTAAGTAATATGTATCTATAACACAGACACACCATCATTATATACTCTAAAAATATGCCAGGTGCTCTCGAGGCGTGGGAACAACAGGAGGGAGCGAGGAGTGGGGGCAACCATGCGTTTGGAACATATTATAACATGCTCCAAGCCACCAGATGCACGTAGAAGAAAAGTTCCACAAGTTGGCCGAATGCGGCCGATAGAGCACAGTGAGTCGACGCCTATTACTTTTTTTTTATGGGCGTGGCTTGGTACCGGGGTTGGGAAAGGAGCCTCAGTCCTCGCTTCAATCCAATCTTAGACAGTGTCGTGATGTGTTGTGGAGCTATAGTTTGTTGATGAGACGGGTAAACTGAGGCTAGGATGGTTAGTGAGACAACCTTTTAATGTTCATATGTTGTAACAAGCTACATTATTCCCTCATCACGCATCAACTTTACCAACTTTACTCGCTTTACCAAATATAGGTGTGGCTCCTTCTTTCATAACCATATTTACTGTTATTCCCTTAATAGCCTCCACCGGCCCATCAAACACCTCTGCATGTTTATAAATTAGTGATTTCATCAGACTTGATCAGTCCGGTAGCATGTTCCAAACATACCTAATTTCTGACTGCCAGTCCAATTTCAACAAATATAACCCATTTCTCCCCAACAATGTCGTAGCTCCTTTCCGATTAGAGGAAACCACTAAGATTGGAAACTCCATCTTGGAGGATCCCTGCATTACTTTGGTCCTAAATTCTTCCTTCAGATCTATAACATGACCCGAGTATGAACTCAAACCCCTGACGGTGGTCTTAGAGTTTTATTCTTAAAGCCTTTCTTATACACACTTTCTGGCATCAAGGTGCGTGGATAACCAGTGTCAATTACCATTTATACAAGTTTACCACCCACTTTCACTGTTGTTACCCTCTGCGCATCACTGGCCCTCACCTCATCCCCATGACATAATTCTAGCTCTTTAACTTTTTTAAGTTTAGGTCAGTTCTTTTATTTCTTTAATCTACACGTCGTAACTCTATGTCCTACCTTGCCACATGTTTGTTTGTTTGTTTGTTATTTTTCAAAGGACACTCCGCAGCTGAATGCAAAGGACTGTTGCACCTAAAATAGGACCACATCCCCTGCAATCCTGGATCTTTTCCAGTATTTTTACACATTTGCCTGCCCTTTTCTTTCTTCCCAACAAAATTCACAGAATGAGGCTCCACCTTATGAAAGGTTTTAAGCTGGTCGTTAGCTAAATATAGAAGCCCTTCCATTTCCCATGCCTCGTCAAATATGAGAATCTTCCCCCCGAGCTAACTGGCATTGAATAGATCTATCCTGTAGACTACTTATCAACCGATCACGTAATGCATCCTTGAGAAATGTTCCAAAATCACAAGACGTTGCTAGTCTTTTTATTTCCACTACATATTGAGCTACTGTTTCAAACTCAGCTTGCGAACGCTGGTTGAACACCATCCTCTCCAACACCACAAATTTCGGTGGACTACAATGACAATTTAACACCCTAACTAGTTGCTCATAACTTTGGTCCTTAGGTGCTTCTGGCATCAAAAGTTTTTAAGAAGCCCGTATGTTTTAGGCCCTACTCTGGTTAATAGAAGTGAATCCTTCTCAGTTTTATTAACTAAAAATGCTAGTTCGATCCTATCTAATTAATTGTTCAACGGCTCCACCTCTTCTTCAAAATGTTCAAATTTAAACGACATGTTTACAAAGAATTTTCAAAAATAACTATATCCCGTAACGCGCATATAATTAATGAAAAATACCCCCTATCATGCTTTCGCACTAAACAACAAGACTTCAAGTGTTTTTTTCTCATAAATGCGTACTCAAATCACTCGCGAAAAGTCACACATTGTTTACGCAATGCCCACTATTATCTTCATCGCCATTAGGATGCAACATTTATAAATGGATAATGAATGCCTTGACTAGAGAAAATCTTACCACCCGTAAGTTTGGCCATTACAAGTCACAAGTTTTCTTCATTCCCTTCTCTCCACCTTTTCGGTTGTCAGACTGCTAACCGTTGCCAGTAAACACCCTGTTTCTTTTCCTGCTTATTATTATTATTATTATTATTATTATTATTATTATTATCATCATCAAATACCACAGTTCTAAAATCAAGACCGGTAGCAGCTGATACAAGGGGAGTAGATGACATCATATATACATCACAAAGGTTGTGTTCTTACGCTGTTTACAAAATATAAACTTTTATTTTGAAACTAATATTTTGTATTGCTCTCTCTCTCTACCTTTCTCTCTCTAAGCGTTAAAAATAATTTATTTATTATTTTAGTGGCAATTTATAATAAGGTACAAGTGTGAATACAATACTTTTTAAATTAATTAATTCATGTACTATAATACATATTGGTGCCACAGCTTCAAAACAAAAAACATAATAATTTTATTAATATATTTTGTTCTTTCAATAGGTTACGAAATGCCAATTATACAGTAAACCTTAGAAAAGTAATATCAGAATCGTTTGTTATATTTGTATATAATATACTATTAGTAAGCCATAATAATTATTTCTATTTAGTTTGACAGTAGTCACTTTTGGTCCCCGTTTGCAATAAAGAACCTGCTGCTATCAGAAACCACCCTTTCAACCATGGATTTCCTATAGATAATATTTCAACGTCTTTTTCAGAAAGTTTCTACACAACTTTACCCTATCACCTGCTTAAATGACAATTATATTGATTTATTTCAGTTCCACTACAATTTTAATACTCTTACTTTGTCATCTTAAATTCAAAATATATTTATCAAATAATGCATGACATGACATTATTAACTGTTACAATACACAACAGCAAAACTTCGAGACTCCTCATATGTGTAGGACTAATCTAATACCTATTTCCCCCGATAAAATTCTTAATCATGGATGAAATCACAAATTTAATTACTGGAATGTAGGGAGGCGCTACTAATTAGGTACAGTGCATTTCGGTTTGCCTTGCTTATTTGTCTGATTTTCGTATCTTTGCAGTGCTCTTATCTCTGGCAGTGCTGATCAAAATATAAAACATGTTTAATATTAATCTTATGGCTTTCACCTAAGATGTTTATTTTCCAAATTATTGAAAATTGTAATTTTACAATAATAAAGGTGTCACAATTTAGGTAATCCTTTATTTTATTATTTAAAATTGTAATTTCTCCAACTGATCGAGACTGTAATATTGTTGTAGAACGTTGCATATGGTAAAGGTGTATCACCCTTTGATTAATCTGTATTAAATTTTATTTTATTCTTGTGTTGTTTTAATCAGTTCTAAGGCTAAGTTTGGAAAACACATTAACCATCAAATTAATTACTTGTCTAATTTTTCGATCATCTATCTTTTATGATTTAATAATTACGTTAAAAATTAAAGGCGTGGAGTAGTTAGGTCCAGTAGGCATGAATGGTTATCTAGAGTAGGCCTACTGTCCTATATATATTAAAGTAATTAGCCTACTTTACACATAGATTGTCCTATAGTGACAATAAGTAGGACCTCTGTGGAAAGGTGCGATTTCTATTGGCGACAAACTGTCTTACGTGAAATATTGTAATGAAAGGACTTTATGATCTCTCTAAACTAGAAACTGTAGAGAGGAAGTGTTGATTGGTACCCTGCCTCCCACAACACAAAGCTTGCGGGGATCGATGCATGGAAATTGGAGTACAAGAGGTAACTTTTTATTCTAGTTCTAGGATACTTTGGTGAGTATGAAATGTATTGTTTGTCTTTCACTGTCAAAAACTTCATTGGTAGGATGTTAGACAAGGTGTACAACAGTGCCATTATTTTGAATTTACTAGTGATTATTTAAAGAGTTTATTAGTGTAAATTCTTAGATTTTTTTAGCATTGCATCTTACTACCTAGTTGGGTTATACACTTAAGTACTAATTACACTTATGGGTTAGAGATGAGGAAGCCGAAGGATGAATATTAGAGGAAGTAGAACTACATTTGTGTGGAGAAAGAATGGGAAACAATTTAAGAAAAACCATCTCAGTACATCTGGCCAGGATTGAACCACTATTTAAATCCTTCATCGACATCTAATCTATTGCGAGAGTAGTCCTGAGACCATGCAGCCACAGAAGCTGGTCTTTAGATATTTAGGTGATTAGGTTAAAGTATGTTTCACATATAGCATATAAAAATTATTTTCTCTATTTTAATAGTTACAATATGTGTTTATTTTTATAATTATTTTACTCAAGATGGAGAATTGAATAGTATTGTATTATATAAAGTTTTAAGAGTGTATATAACTCTACAGTAAACATAATTAAATAACAATGTAACATAAATATTTACATATGCTATTGTGATCTGTGGTCCTAATAGGTTCCTGCACATTTCAGTATACAGGGTGTTCGTAAACTCTGAGCCATAACTGCACATATAGGCCTAATTTGTTTGAACCAATAGTGATACAAAATCCCCATACACTTATATCTGGCAAACTATGCTAATACCATTAAATTGTGCTTAAAGTTTCATTGTACACTGCCGGAGAGCAAAGTTGTTCAAGCATGCGTGTACAACAGGTTGCATAGGAGCTAAGCGCACATCACTATACACCTCATCATCTTGGAGCACTACAGTAGAATACACCACAACACTCCACTCAATCTACAAATGCGAATACATTCTGAGGGTCATCATTAATGAAATCCTATGCAGTTTGTTGTACATGCATGCTTGACAGCCTTGCTGCAATGTATGCTGAAACTTTGAACACCATTTAATGGTATTATCATAGTTTTCAGGATGTAAGTATATAGGGATTTTGTATTTACTTTTGGCTCAAACAAGCTATAGGGCCTACGTGCAGTTTGGGCTGTGAGTTTTCGAACAGCCTGTATATGGTATCATTTAAGTATTATTTTGCTAGGTTTCAAAATGTTAGATTTGCCCATATTTGTAGGTACTTTATTTTGGCACTCATTTTACTCGCACTGTTGATAAGGAAAAACTTGTTCTCACTCTGACAACCTAAAATATTATATTTTGTAAAGGCTAACAATCCAAACTTGTATTGGTTTAGCAAGTTTCTAACGTGTCTTTCTCATGTTTTACAGTAGTGGTTTGTCAGTGAGTGGAAGATCAGGGTTTAAATCCCAGTCGGGTCTACTGAGGGTTGTTTTTCCAAAATAATTTCCCACTCTCCTTCCATATACAACTATCCAATCTAAGGAAACAGGATTAAATTGGGTAGTTTGCAATAACCAGCCCTGGGATAGAGTTGTAAAAAACCACCCATATATCAGCAGATGGGATAGATTTCTTCTGGTCTTTCAATTATTATTTTTTCCTACTTTCTTTTTCACTGTGTCCTAATACTCATTAGGATTAAACAAATATCCACTAATTACACTGCTGTTGTGTGTTAAGGATGAGGAAGTGTAGCCACATTTGCAGGAAAGGATAGTGGAAAACCATTTAACTTAGGGAAAACCACTCTCAGTACACCCGACTGAGATTCGAAACCCGATCTCCCTGTCATTGGCAATCCCAGTTTATTAAGCGTGTCCATCATAGCAGGCCCAAGTCAGCTCCCAACTTGCATGAGGTATTGGAGTAAAAGGAAACATTAAAGACCCACGACATGCCAGAAATGTGTGGGGTGCATTTGTAGTTGAATAATTACTTGTTTTCTGCAATGACAATGGGGGACAAAGTGACAATTTTTCTTGTTAATAACTGCAGTATGCCCCTATTAAGACAGAATAAAGATTTGTGCACAGTGCTTAGCTGTGAAGCCATTTTAAAATATTCAAAAACGGCCTTTTCATTGTAGTTTTTATCCCAATATCATTTAATATTTCAACAATTTTTGCAATAGTGCAATAGTGTTCATGTAAATATGCAAGTTCGATCTGACTGTATCACAGAATTGATGAGCATGTGATGCACGCTCTTAAGAGAGTAACGTGATAGACCATTCAACCACCAAATTGGGTTTATCTCTTATTTAATATTTACTTTGGAATTTAAAGTTGCAAAGTGATTAAATATGTTAGATATTCGAACAAACATTGAGGTGTACATATAACTGTAAAATATAGGAATAAAATATGTTTTTATGTATTTATTTGTTTAGTTTCAGGGTCAGAAGAGAATCTTTCCTTCCCTGACATAGTAGGTGCACTAATGCTGATATGTCTGCAGATAGTTGTGAGCCCACCATAGCAGTGACTTGCACTAATGCGCTATCCTCAAACTCGGATATGACACCAAGAACTGGAACATTTGCCCACAAGTTAATACAGTAAGTTTGTCAGAATTGAAATCATGGTTTACCTAATATCAAGTTAAACAAGTTTTGTTAATGCTTGACTTATTTTTTTATCACAACTTTGTTTTTGCTTTGCATTATTTAAGTGCTACTGTGAGAGCTTAGAAGTCAACTCAAACTTACTTATGAAGTACGTACTTGAATGGTGGAAGAGGAGAAAGGGAGAAAAAGAGGGGAAGGTTCACGTATGTCTGTACAGGCAGAAAGAATATAAAAATAGGATACATAACCGTACTGAGCTAAGTAGTGTGTGTTTGTGTGTGTGTGTGTGTGTGTATATATATATATAAACTAAAATTATTGGTGCCTTAATTCCATTATATATAACATTAATTAAACCAAGACTTTAATGCCTTTTTTTTCCCCACCATTGTTTCTAAAGTGGTTTGTCCAGCTCCTGGGCCCACCAATCACCACTAAGCTCACTAACTTGGAAAAGTCTTAACTAGATCCATTTTAACCTATTCAATATTTTAAATCTACAGTTAGGAGCTTATATAAGCTACCTCTGAACATTTTTTTCAAAGTAGGCCTACATTTTTTACACATAGGCCTAGGCCTAGGCCTACATATTTTAGCTCCGCATCTTACTGTTCCGTTCGGGCTATACGCCTCGGTACTAATATGTAACTACACTAATGTTTTATGGTTTAGGAAGGTTGAATTTAGATAAAGTGTATCCACATTTGCATGGAGGGAGTATGGAAAACATTTTAGGAGGGAATGCCTCATTAGACTTGACCAAGATCAAACCTTGGTCTTCCCACCTTCGGAAGTCTAGTCTATTGTGAAAGTAGCACCTTAGACCATGTGGCCATCGAAGCGGGTCTTTATATTGTTAATTTGATACAGACTTTGACCACTGTGTTACAATCAAATTTAATTGTTGCTTTGACAGGTTAAGAGCAATGGACACACCGCCAAGGGAAAGTGTGACAGTGGAAGGTGATCAAAACAGCCTTATTACTAAATATAGTATCCCTATTGTTGGCTATGAAATCATGGAGGAGCGAGCACGTTTCACTGTGAGTCTTAATATAGTGAATTACTTCAAAATAACTACATATGGCTACACACATTTGCTAGGAATCCAACAAAAAAAAACAATTGGAGGTCTCAAGCTCTAATGCATCACCCTCGTGTTAGAATGGACTGCCAATGACAGGTAAATCAAGTTTTTGGGATTACTATCAGGTACCCTGAAGGTGGGCTTTCCTAAATATTTTCAATCTCCCTCCACACAAATGCAGGTATATTTAAAGTTCGACCTTCCTCATTCCTAATCCATTAGTTTAAATAATGTGTTAAACCCTATTGGTTACCAAGATGCGTTGGAATATAAATAAAACTTGAAACTGCCCAATTTGTAGATTATTGTAAACCTCCGTCCTATTCAATAAGCCTTCTAAAAAAATAGTGATTCTATACAACCAAGATGAGTTTATACATTTTTAAATTTAATGATTTATTTCTACACCTTTTGAAACATACTACACACACAAAAAGTTTACATTTCTGTTAAAAAATGGTAGTTTCCTTTAGATTCTAAAACACCTTCAAATCTATTTTATTTTTTGTAGAAACAAGGATTTGATTTTTGGGAAAATATCCAGTCCTAAAATGGTTGCTGATAATTTCACTGAACAGCTGTTTATTTTCAGGTGTACAAACTGCGCATAGAGAACAAAATCACAAGGGACTGTTGGTTTGTCTTTCGAAGATATACTGATTTTGTCAGGCTTTACTCTAAGGTTTGTTTAAAATAGTGCGTATAACCCGAACAGGTAGTAAGACGCGGTGCTAATAATAATAATTTAAAATAGGTTTGATTTTATTTAATAACCCTTTTATTGTTAACACCTATACCAGAGCCATGTACAAAGAGTGCTATGGCTATTTCATCATTTTTGTAGGGATGTACAAGAAAAATCTCCAAGCTGTTATTAATTAAGCGATTTTGAAGATTGTTTTATATGTACTGTTTTATATAGAAGGGAACATTCTCTTTCTAGTGACTTTACACATAGCATGTAGGCTTCTAGATAGTATACTTACAGTTGAATGTGATCTTGCTGTTTGAAAATAATCAGAAAATTCAGACAAAATAAGCCCTAGTTGATAAATTTGACAACCTAATACAACCAAAATAAATCTAGGCTTGTTCCCGCTTCGGTGGCCACATGGTTTAACACACTACTTTCATATACTGCCGAAGATGGGAAGATCGGTGTTCAATCTCGGTTGAGTGCACTGATGGTGGTTTTCCACTCTCCTTCCATGCCAATGGTGATACACTTCTCAATTAAACCTCTCTCATTCCTAAACCATTAGTGTAATTAGTACCAGACTGGTAATAAGACACGGTGCTAAAAACAAAAACAAACAAAAATTATAACATTTTTTTTTAATCACTGCATTCTACTACTTGTTCAGGTTGTATGCACATATGATAATTAATTTAATGGGGTAGGGATGAGGAAGAAAACAATTTAGAGGTAATATACCCACATTTGCATGGAAGGATTGTGGGAAACCACTTAGGAAAAACCACCCTCAGCATAACTGACTGATTTGGCCGCTTAACGGGCTAGTTATAAGAGCTATTTATCATTAATATAATACATAATGATGAAATATTTGAAGAAATTTTGAATTTAGTAAACCTATTGTTAGTTGCACATTGCAAAAATGTCAGTACCTAAGCTAGGGGCGGGGAACCTATTGGCATTGGAAGGCTGGTTGTCACTTCATCTACAGTAAATTTTTGGCAAAATTATAAGACGTACTCAACCTAAATATAAGTTAATGACTTTTTAGAGACCCAAAAAATAACGAATGGCTTTTAAGCAAATTTTTTTCTTTTTGAATAAAAAAATAATAAAATAATTGACAAAAACCATTTTTCGCTTTTTCTATTTTTTGTTCTCCATGGATCTTGGTTCAGTTTTGTTATATTGTTACTAGCTTGTTTTCTATCAAAAGTGACAACTGAAAATCACATAACTTGGCATATGAATATATGAAAGTAGCTTTATTAACATTTGTAACTGTCAGATAAAGTTTCTTATACCATAATCCTTCTAAGGGAGTTCATAATTGGGTGAATTCAAAAGAGTCTCATAATTAAATGAATTCAGAAGATAAAAATATTTGTAACTTAGTGTTTATAAAATGATAGAATATTAGGAAAATTGTAGAGCACAAATAAAAGTAAAAACACCAACACATATTTACACACACTTTGATATTTCGATGCTATAACAGCATGTAGATGTGTGTTTTTACTTTTATTTGTGCTCTACCATTTTCCTAATATTCTATCATTTTATTTATTACCAATATAACTTAGTGTTTAATAATCTGGCTCGCCTCTTGACTTGATTTCTAGCTGAAGAATGATTTCCCGCTGATCAAACTGTTTCTACCAAGGAAGCGCTGGTTTGGGGATAACTTTGACTCCTGTTTCCTGGAAGAGAGGATTAATGGCCTTCAGACTTTCATCAACTCCATCTTGGAGTGTGAGCTGCTATGCTCTTACTCTTCTGTCAGAGATTTCTTCTGCTTGAACGAGCCTCCATCCTATTCAGACAATGTGGAGGAATCGCGGGTGAGATTGTGTTGTGTAACTTACCAGACGAAAACAAACTTAGATTACTTCAGCTGCATATACATTTGGCATTCATCACACATTGACAAATCTGACTCCATTTTTCTTACAAATTCTGAATCTTATATTATAATCTTAGAAAACATAAATAAAGGCAAAGAAGTTAACTACCTCACTGACCTACTTCAATGGTTGAATGTTTTAAAGTGTCACTCTCATTAGACTGGACTGCCGATGATGGGCATTTCAAGGTTCGAATTCTGGTTGGGTGAACTGAGGATGTTTTTGACCAAATGGTTTTCTATTTTCTTTCAATGTGAATGTGAATACACTTACTTTAAATACAATCTTAACCATTCTTAACACAATGTGATTTGTACATACTGAGTATAAACCAAATGGGTAGTGAAACGCCATGCTAAAAAGAAAACTACTTCACTTCTCTTCAATTCACATTCAATTAATTGATAAATTAAAGTGTGTTCAGTAATTATTTTGAGATAAACCACTGATTAACTTCAGAAAAGTTCAGAAAATTAAATCCTTGACTATCAAATTGGTCCTGGGTTCAATTCTCAACATGACTGAAAAATGTACCATTGATGAAATGTGGGTTTCCCCTTTCATGATGATGAATTAACATCTGGGGGTTGGTTGGTGTGTTTGTTCTAGATTTGAGTTAGTCTATAAGTTGTGTGTTGATATAATTAGTCGGTCCATAAAGTTTGAATACCTCAAATAAATAAAAGAAAAAATGATAACGTAATTTACTTGTATTTGATTGTAGGCAATGTTTGAAGCACTGGAAGAAACTATATTCCACCTACGCTACCAGTTACATGAAAAGGAGTTGTCTCTTGAAAATCTTAAGGCTGCCTTGGAGTCGGAAACAAGGAAAAAGAAACATCTTTCTGATTTCATTAAGTAAGTTGTCAGAATACTATTTGTTACTGACAAAATATCACATCAATAAGCTGTGGTTCAACACCTTTGCTCAAGTGGTAGTATGTCAAAACATTGGGCATTTATACTCAGTCGGCCTACTAAGTTACAACTTAAAGTGAACGAGAGAGTGGTTTGTATAGTTAAAAATAATAAAATGTATCTTTTATTTAAAGGGGATTCTTGAGGCTTTAGTTAAGTGATCAAGAATATAAGGATATTATATTTCTTTATAATGAGTTGTTTGCAATTTATTCACTTCAGGATAATTAGTTCTAACTACTAATTATCAGTTTCAGATAAATTTAGTAAACCTTTTATGAATAAAAAACCTAGGCCTAAACCAAACTACATGTAAACATTAAGCTTGGGCTTATTTTGGTTATTTTCAATCTTTGCTGCAATATTTCATAGGCCTACAACCCACATTAATGTGGTTAGTAATTACTACTGTATGTATGATTCAGTTTAAATAGGATTACATCATTAAAGTTTTGTTTAGGCATCTTAAACAGACCAGGCCTACCTTTTTACTGTCTTGTCAACTGGTATGTCCACGTGTTTTACAATAATAAGTTATAGATGATAAGGGTTGAGTTATAAAATAAAAGTTTTCGGATTTGTGTGTAGCGGGAGAGTGGGAAAACCTTTAGAAAAATAAAACCTCTCACCACACCTAGCTAGGATTCAAATCCCAACCTCCCCACCACTGGAAAATTAGACCAAAGAAACTAACGTCTTGGACAATTTTTCCCAATGAGGTGTGTCAACAAACTACTAACATCCCAACTATGTTGAAGCCTAACTAAACTCCACCTATTATAAAACTTACAAACAATAATCTTAACATTGGAATGTCCCAATTATCAGTATGTTGATAGTGAATAATAATGCATTTTGATAGTGTTATGTTTCAAAGAAAATATTCTTTTAACATGTAGTGTAAGTGTACCATTTCCCCCAACCCTCTTGGCCTATTTAAAGTTAAGATTATGTGAAAAACACAAAAACGTTTTGAGATTATTATATTCGGCTAATGAGATGGCAAATTTAAATCAGGTACACAAAACACCTAATAAATTATAAAACCTACCAAACATAACCTCGTAACGCAAACCAAAGGACAAGTAAAATGTCTGCGCAACTTAGTGTCTCACTACTAGGAAAATATTTGCGCTCCCAAGGACTTTGCTTTTGCAAAGTGGTCAGCCACAGTAACTTTAGACGTGAAGTCTAGCGTTTCTCTGCTAACGATCACAAATTTGTTTTGGTCATAACAGCACTTCTGGCCTCGCCATCTATCACGTGTCACTATATTAAAGATGGTATTTTTAGTAAGCAGACAGACACAGCTGATAGTGTCATCTTTTTATCTTTTCTTTAGTGTAGTTAATTTTACCATCTTTATCTTTTTATAGGCAGAACCTGTTTAGTTCTAATAATCCTTTGAAACAAACAAGTAAAGAGAGAAGTTTAATTTGTTTTATATCAAGGCTATTCTTTAAGGTTGGTTCCCTTCCCCATCACACACATATTATTATTGTGTTTCTTCGTTGTTTTCATAAAAAATTAGATTGTCATTAATAGTCTAAATTGCCACTAAAACTACCAACAAAAATATCTTCATGCCAAACCTACTTACAAAAATTATGGTAATCAAATTTTTATGAAGACTTTTGCAACCTCTGTATTTGTTTTTACTGTGTTTGTATTAATAGTTTTATTTACATTGTTTGTATTAATAGTTTTATTTACTGTGAAAAATAATATGAATTTATTTTTTTGCTGGAGTATTTCAACAAAAGACTGCACAAAATGTTGTAAGGAATTCAACGAGTGGACCAACCCCACCATCCTCACATCTACTCCCCTTAAAGCAGAGGAGAAAATAAACGATGCAGATGTGTCACATCCTTTCCAGTCACAAGTGAAGGATATCGACCAGAAAGGAGACAACTGAATAAACAAAGCTTTGCTCCTTGGTGTTATCACTTATTCATACCTAGCATCTTGAACCAAGTGACATTGTTTGGTCTCTTGTTATCAAGTAGATCTAAAAGGGTCACTTGGCTTGTTCAGGGCTAACCAAGATCTTCACAGAAAAACACTAGAATCGCCAGAGAAATTGGCGAAAGGAATGCGATGGTGTGTTAATGTTTTCTTGTGAAGCCATCATTTGAGCTTAAAAATGATATTTTTATACATATATTTGTTGGTTGGCCTTATGTTTCAATGTATAACACAACGAAATATATTGTGTTTTGTTAATTGGTTATTAATATTTATTTTATCCAAAATGTAGTTGAATAAGAACACTTGGAACACACAAATTGAACTTACGACCTTTGGCTCTGCAAAGGGATGTACTAAGCTTTGAAATTTTGACTTGGCTTAGAAAAAAAAATTCCAGCTTCAACAATTACAAATGTACAGTACACAATTTATGTTCAACTTTTGCCATTCTGAGCTCTTTTATACACTACAAATTAATTTTCATATGTCTTAGCTTGCAGCCTCAGGTAATCTAGATCATGCAAGGATGACATTAGTCTGAGAACTCATACTGTCAATTGTTCTGAATCAGTAGTTCCAAACTCATACATACTAGGTCATGTTTACAAAAACATAAATTGTTTTGCCGATTAGCATAACATAGAGTAGTGGCAAAACCAGTAACTTAGGGGAATTTGGGTTTAACAGCGAATTTTTAGACCTATTCAGAGGTGGTGGGGAGAAGAATGCCATTTATTAAGGGGCTACTTAGAAGTGTTCTTCTATATACTCAACTACCAAGTTACAGAAACTTGCGATGAGAATATCCTACAGCTTAAATCCCTGTTCATTATGGAGGAGTACATCCCATCCCATCTTGAAAGTATGAACTAGACAACAACTGCACAATGCCTGAAACCGTGTTTTTGAAACCGGTTAGAGCTATAACACCGAAGGTAGATCAGGGTACGAAACTGCTGATTAGGGATATTGATAGAATGAGGAACCTTATTTTTTTTTAATTCCTTCAACCTGTTCTAAAAGCTAAATCACATTTATACATTCCTATAGAAATTAATATATTTTAATAAACAAGATCAAAACAAACCCCACAATTATTTGCCACTGCCTACCCATCTCGCTACGGTATTCTGACACGTCGGCCCTTGGGTTGGGGAAGTAGAGAGTTACACAAATGTTTTTTTTAATGAACTAATTGAATTGTATGATATAATAACCTGATTTATCATTTTGTAATGAAATATTACAGACAATAAAACATTTTCTAAGATATTTTAGTTCATTAAGTCATAGGTCTATAAATAATATTTTTTCAATAATCAATTTTTTTTAAATAATTCAAATTCCCTTTGAACTTTGTACACTCCTAGCTCTGCAGACTAATGCTTTGTCACCAGAATGTTGGATTTGCACACCAGTTCTCATACTATTAAGCCATCTAGGTTACTCTCATCCATAATCATTGTAATTTCTCATTCAATATTTAAGTCACTTCAAAAAAGATTCAAGGTGGCTTTTTACTGTCATACAAGGTCATGATATTTATAATTTTATCTTAGCAACAAGATGTGTCATGTTTTTGTCTTTAAATTGAATTGGTTAAGAAATAGCATGAGAAATTTGAAATGCTTTTTGACAAAACGTACTTGAAAACATATACACATTTAAATTAGCACCCAACACCTAGTTAAACGCCCATATTTCAGAGATTAGGATTGGGAGAATGTTTTTGGTTAAAAAAAGAGAACAGTGCTAATATTCCAGTCTGCTCAGCAGGCCAGAAAGGCACCAGTGAGCAAACAATAACTGTTCCAATAACATTTCCTCTGGTGTGTTACAATCCAACCTAAAAACATAATGCTTTTGTAACGTTTAAATCATCTTGTTAATGGTTTTAATTGCGTAAAAGGGGTTCATTCCTCAACATGCTGCTTGGTTAGTTGTTTTTTTAAATTATTTTGAACTAACATCCTGGGATTCAATTTTTGAGAAAAAGCATTGTTACTGTAAAAGTAAGATGTAAAATTGCTGTTAAAACTCGGCCTAGTAATTTGGACAAATTGTTCACAAAAAATTTAAACTTAAACCCTTTTCCTGATAGGGCTTACGCAGATAGTTCTGCAAGACACCCTTCAGTAGTTAGGGCTTGAAATAATTTGACTCTGGATATTACTGTAACTATATAATTTAATGTAAGACGAGGCCAGGATGGTATGGTGCTCGCATACCATACAGCAGAGCATGAAATTTCTCTCCGGGATAACGTAAGTTAACATGTTAACATTACTTTATATGTATAAAGAATATATTCAGTCGATATATTTAGGAATAGCCATAGTTTAAAAAAAAAATCCTTCATTGTTGGGGATTACTTCATTTAACTTCAGTTGTCTTTTATCACAACTATGCGTGTTTCTGAGTGCAGTAGTTAGCTCTCAGACTATTGTCCTTTTAGACTACCAGCTCACTATGGTTGTCTTTTCTAATCTTGATCATGTCTTGTGCACTTCCCTTTATTAGGGGTAATAAAGTATGCCACAAAATCTACTTTGTAACATGTCCATAATGTTAAACAGCTAAGTGGTAAATTAATGATTGGGATTCTGATGTTTAAGTTTATCACATAATTATGTTGAGTGGTGTAGTTAGCTAATGCGCTAGTCGTGTTCAGCTCAACTGCTGAGGACGGGGCGATCGAGTTTAGAATCTTGGTCGGTGAACTGGGGGTGGTTTTTTCCTAACTGGTTTTCCACTCTCCCTCCACGCAAATACGGGTTCACTTCCTCTAATTCAACCTTCCCAATTCCTAATCCATTAGCGTAATTAGTACTTAAGCATATAACCCGAATGGGTAGTAAGACGCGGTGCTAAGTAAAAAAGTTATGTTGAGAGAAACAACAAATAAGTACTCAAACAGCTCCAAATTTGTATCTTTTTAACTCTTTTTAGTTTTATATTTTCGAATATCTCTTAAGAACTTTTGGATTTGAGCGTTTGAAGATCTCATCCCTAAATAAAGTGCTAGCATTGGGGTTTCAACCTTAAGATAAATTCATATAAATATTAGATCAGTGGTTTCCAACCTAGGGGTCATGACCCCATCTGAGGGAGGTTGCAAGGATTGTTGAGGTTGTAGATTTATACTTAGACCTAAATCAGTAAGAGACTACTTGGTCATGAATAAAGAACTGAAAAGGCAGACCTTAACATCAAAGTAATACCAAATATGTCCTTAGATAGTGACTACAGGTTGTTAGTGGCAGACACAAAGGAATGGGATTGTAGGAGAAAGGTAGTAAGACTAGCAAGAAGAATAAGAGTGAGTCAGCTAAAAGAATTGAAGAGGAAGTCGGTGACCTGGTGGTCTAGGGGTAAGGTGTCAGACTTCTATGCTGGCGGCCGGGGTTCAATCCTCGGTCCCGGCAAAGATTTATCTGATTACCAAACCCTTCCTTCACCTCTGACAAGACATCTTGTGAATGTGAGGAATGCCAGGTCTCCACCGTGGTTCGGATTCCACGTTAAACTGTAGGTCCTTCATTTCATCTCACAATCACCCTACCATTACACATTAGCGTAAGTGCGTATAACCCGAACGGGTAGTAAGACGCGGTGCTAATAATAATAATTGAAGAGGAAAGAGATCTGTACCTAAGACAGGCAAAAAAGCTTACTACCCAAGGTTGAAATGCGAAGTGTAGAGGGTGAATGGGAAAGGTTAAAAACAGTCTGGAGGGAGTAGCAGAGGAGGTATGTGAGAGGACAAGCAATAAGAGGGTGTGAAGGAGACACCCTAGTGGAATGACAGGGTGGAGGAAGCAGTAGAAGAGAAAAATAAAGCATTCAGAAGGAGTTTTAAGAATAGGATTGAGGAAACAGAGGAAGAATATAGGGAGAAGAAGAAAAGAGGGAAGTGAATTGTATGGGAAGCCAGGAAGGATTGGATGCAAAAATGGACGGAAATGCTGGAATGGGACGTGGAAGGAAGTAAGGTGTTATATAGCCAAGTAAGAAAAAGGAGGGGAGAGTAAAGACAAGAAGTTAGAATGATAGATGAAGAAGGAAGAACGTTGAAGACAGGAGAGGAAGAAAAAGAACAATGGATAAGATATTTTGAGAAAATGTTCAACCCATAATAGGAAAGGAATGCTAGTGAAAGAGAGAAGAAGGAAGAAATATAAGAATAGGAGGAAGAGGTAGAGGATGAAACACTTAAAGCACCGGGCGTGGATGAACTGACTGTGAAAATGATAAGGGTAGCAGGTGAAGTATACAATGGTTATACAGGATGCTGAGAGGGGTTTGGAAGTAGAACAAGGTACAGGAAGAAGTGTACACATTATAGGAGCATAACGCTGATGTACCACTGTACAAAAAATATATGAAAATATTTTGGAAAAAATAAGAAAGTAAATGAAAGAAAGATGGAGAAAGGAACAGCATGGATTTAGGGAGTAGAGGTCTAGAATATACTTAATCCTTGCCATATGACAGCTGATGGAAAGAAGGTATGAATATTGAAAAGACTTGGTAATGGTATTTATGGATATGAGGAAGGCTTATTATAGCGTGGATAGAAATAAAGTTTGGAAAGCAATGGAGGAAGCAAAAGTGGAAAGAGGAGTGGTAATGAGAGTGAAAAACATGTGTGAGGATAACAGGAGTTGTGTTAAGACAGTGATTAGAAGTTTGGAGTGATTCCAAATAAAAAATTGAGTGAAGCAGGGGAGTAACTTTCGCCATTACTATTTATAATGGAAATGGTCATTAACAAACTGGTAGGAAAACTAAAGCCATTATGTTTACTGATGACTTGATGGTATAGGGGGGAAGAATGAAGAAGAAGTAGTACAGGAACAACTACAAAAATGGAATGAGAAAGCGAAAGAGTATAGCATGGCAAAGTGTGAAGTGATGGTAATGACAAGAAATAGGGTAAGGCCTTATAAAGCTATAAGGTTGGTTATTGTATAGCTGATAAAAGTACAGAACATAAAATATTTTGGAAGTGTGATTGAGAATAAAGGTGGAAGTAGAGAGGATTTAATTAAAAGAGGGCAGCAGAGAGTTGTTCTATAGGTGCGTAAGAGGCCTGCTATGAAGAAAAGAAGTCCCTTGAAAATATGTGAGGAAGTATTGTACAGGGCGTACTCTGTACCTATTGTCACATATGCAGCAGAAACATGGACAATGAATATAAGAGAGACAATGAAAATGGAGGCCATGGGAATTAAGTTTGTGAGGAGTGTCTCGTGACCAACATTCTTAGGCAAGCTGGGAAGGGTTGCCCCCAAGCTTAAAAGAGGATAATAGGATGTCTTGGATTTGTTTTTTTAATTTATGCTTCAAGAAGCTATTTGGAGATGATTTTTTTTTACAATATATTGAAAGCGTTTAGGAAAAATTATAGATTGTGATAATTCTTTAATTCTTACAACAAAACAAAGCATAGAAATTATTCACATAAACAAAGACTCTCTTGATTTTGCTTTAGTTAACAAGATTACCACCAGAGTGAAACAAAGCACAGCCTGGGTATTTAGGCACGAATTACAATATTCTGACACACTCCCTTAATGAGCACCTAAAAGAAAAATGTTTCTAATGTCATAGTGGCATTGTTAAACACTATACACACACACACACACACACACACACTGAGCATACAAACAAACCAAATTAATTCACCACTTCAAGAAGACTCAGTTACCAAATCAGCACATAGTCGTTGAAAAACCTCACGGGGTAATGGCTTCGTAAGGAGGTTGGCAAGCCGATCCTTTGATGCAGTGTATCACAGCTCGATCTCCCCATGTTCAAATCGCTCCCAAATGTAGTGGTAGCGAATATCTATGTGCTTGGTACGCTTGTGATATTCTGGATTTTTCACAAGTTTTATGGCACTTTGATTGTCAACAAATATCACCGTTGGTGCATCGGCTTCTTCAAAGATGTCCATGAACATAGTTCTAAGCCACATAGCTTCTTTAGATGCTGCTGAGACTGCCATATATTCAGCTTCGGTGGTTGAGAGGGCTACTGTTTGCTGTCTGGTACTGCTCCAACTAATAGGACCATCCGAGATCTTGAATATGTAGCCCGTTGTCGATCGTCTTGTATCAAGGTCTCCGACATAATCAGAGTCTGAATATCCCACAATAGTAATTGGGTCTTCGGACTTTCGATACATGACTCCATAGTTGGCTGTGGCTTTGAGATATTTAATAATTTTCTTGACACTGTTCCAGTGGTTTTTGTCAAAGTTGTTGCAATATTTGCTGACTTGTCCCATTGCAAACGCTATATCAGGTCAACTGACTGTGCAAATAAATATTAATGCGCCAACTGCTTCCCTGTATAGTACATGCTTCATTAATTGGTCTTCTGCTGCGACTTGTAGGCGAATACTGGAATCTGCAGGCACGCTTCAAAGATTAGCGTCCTGAAGATTGAATCTTTTGGAAATCTGGTGTATGTAGGTTGATTGTCCAATGAAGAGTGTACCATCTTCTCTGTAGTAGTGTATCTGCATCCCCACAAAGAATTCTATTGATGATGTCGTGATCTCAAAACCCTTATGCAATTCATTGATTACAACGTTACATGATGTTTTATTCGGCCCCATCACAATACCATCGTCGACAAAAAGGATTAGAAAGACACGATTCCCCTTATCATCGGCTTTGTAGATACACTTGTCCCCATTAAATTGCCTGAAGCCAAAATCCTTTATGAATTGGTCGAACTTTCGGTTCCAACATCGTGACGGTTTCTTCAGACCATAAAGACTCTTATTGAGTTTACAAACAACATTTGAATCCACCTGTATCTCTTCTGGAGGACTCATGTATATCTCCTCTTCAAGATCTCCATTAAGTAATGCGGTTTTGACATCAAATTGGGTTAGTTCATAGTCAAATCTAACTGCAATAGAGAGGAGCACTCTAATCGAATTATAGTGTGTCGTGGGGGAAAATGTTTCATTGTAGTCTATTCCCAACTTTTGTGTGTAACCTTTTGTACACAAACGTGCTTTATATCTCGTAAACTCATCAAAAGAGTTTCTTTTAGTTTTAAAGACCCATCTTGAGCCGATGGGTTTCTTTCCTTAAGGTATTGATACCATTGTCCATGTGTCATTTTTCTCTAGGGCGTCAACTTCCTCTTTCATAGCAGTTTCCCACTTGAATTTGTCTGGGCATGTAACAGCTTCAGAATAGGTACTAGGAGTATTTTCCTCAACGCAGAGAAGATTTTCAATTGAATCTTGCTGGTGGCTTTAAAACCCAACGAGGTCTGAGGTTATGAGTAGGCCTATACATCTTGTATGATTCATCCTCTTGAAGAATTTCTGCTGGTGGCTCACCCGGGCTCTGGCGATGTCTTCTTAGTCTCATAGTCTTCTTGGCTCTCGACTTCAGCTTTTTCATCACAGTCAATTTTTTTGGGCACGTAGGGGATAGGTTTTTCAAAGCCTTGTGCTTCATTGAAGAGAACATTTCTTGATATTCTAATTTTCTTAGTGTCAGGATCGTACAGCCTGTAGTTGGTAGAATTTCCATCATATCCAACAAGTATCATCTTCTTGGATTTCTTATCCCCGTGAACTTTCAAGTTCCTAATGATATAAAGTAAAACAAGTAGGTAGGTTTTTTTATGTGCTTTGTTTAATTTCTTCTAAGCTCAAATGGCAGTGGGTTCTACATTCTGGGAATGTGTTTTAATAGATTTAATAAAGAAATGAAAGAAAATAACAATAATATGACATCTAAAATATAACAAGTTATTGGTAAAATATAAAGTAAGAGGGATTTGAATGAGGTACCATCGAAACAATAGATAAACCTTGTCCAAGCTAGTGCTGATAAAGATACTTGTAATTAAATAATAAAATGTTTTGTGAGATTATTATTACAATGCTAATTTTATATATAGTAGCTGGACAGAAAAATATAATGTTAAAAAATTAATACTTTTGATATCTAAAGAGTTTTATTTAATTCAAAAGTATCCATAATATCATATTACTTAATACGCCAGAATTCGTTATTCATTCAAGACTAAAGCTAGGTTCTGTACATTATATTTATATAATTACTTTTATCCTTGCGCTACCTTTCTACTAATTAACGCGCTACTTTTCTATCAAGTCCAGCAACTCAAAAGCTAGATTATAATTTGTGAAGACGTTCCACTTCTGCTAGATTTATCTGGCAACACTGTAGAAAAACTTAAAACATTAAACTTATCATCTGCGCATGCGTAAATGCAATTATCAGTTTGTATTTTTGTAAACAGGTTGGTGTATTTATGTGTTTTACTTGGTGAAATACTATGTAAACAGTGACTATATTATTTTTGTTTATAAATTAGAAACTAATCGTTGTTGCTATTTTTTAATAAAGAACCAAAAGTAAATATCATTTAAGCGTTTTGAGTCTTAGACCTAGTTTAGTTTTCTTGATTGCATATCTAGACTAGGCCTAGGCTAATTCGTAGATTAGTCTTTTCATTCTCGTGTATTAGTGTAAGCATACCTTTGGAGGCTTACATGGTTTGTTTTATTTACTACAAGCTATAATATAACTTTTATGAAATGTTATTCTCCCATAAATTGTTTTGAGCACATTAGGCTAGGCCATTTTGAGATACCTATGTTTGAAGTTTGAACCCCTGGAAATAAAAATGAAAGTTAGGGCTAGTTTTTATTATCTAAGTTTTTGAATTTGTTAAATTTACTCGCCAAAAACTACTTTTTTAATATCGAAAAGTCAAATTAATGTTTAAATATTGACTACAAACTGGTCAATAAGGTAGAGTAGGGATTCTATTATTATATACTATGACAAATTTGTGGATCATATTCTAGTACATGTTTACTCACACGTATAATGTCATATTTTTAAGCACACATATACATTTTTTTAAATTTTGCTTGATTACAAACCTTTTGTAAAATTTTCTATTTTGGAATCTTCACATTTTTATGTACAAACCTGAACCATTCATTGGGGATAGATCATATCGAGCAGTCATTTGGCAAGCTACAAAACATATAAAAAATACTTATGATAAACCAAACTTTAATTGTTTAGCAAACAATGGACACTAAGATAGATTAAGATTTTAGAATAGCATGGGCAATTTTAAATTTCTTAATTGTAAAACAAAGGTATCACCCCAAACAATTCGCCTTAAGTACTAACAACCACAAAGCAATTAAGATTCCTGCAAAAACTGTATAAGGAGGGGCAATCAATGGATTGTTGTCGGTAACCGAAGTATGACAGTCAAACTATACTCTCTCTCTCACACATTATCCATTCAACCAATCACAAAAAAAAAACCATTTAAAGCCTTATTGGGCGAATTTAGATGTTTATTCAGTTTAGATGTTTATCAAGTTTGATACTGGATGGATGAGAAGTATGGTAGCCTAGCAACTAAGTATCACAATTGTTGGTCTACTTCCTTTTTAACTGTTTTAAGAGAAACAATCTCATACCAAAGGCACACACCTGAAAAAACGAGAAAATACAGGGAAGGTCTTGTGTCGGTGTCTGAAAAACACAGGGCATTTACACACACAAACAAATTGGAAGTTCTCTGAATTTGGGACATTAAACTGCATGCTTTGAATAGTAGGTTTTTATTCAGAAGAAAAACTAGAATATATATATATATAAAAGTATGCCATTTTATAAACAAGTCCCACTCCCTCTCAACCCATACTTGATGTTTATAAGCCATCCTCTTTTTTAAGCCTTTAAATATTGGAGGTTGTATATAAAGAGCATAAATTTCTCCGTCAATGCCAAAAGATTCTGTTCTAGACACTTGTTCAATCCTCGGTCCCGGCAAAGATTTATCTGATTACCAAACCCTTCCTTCACCTCTGACAAGACATCTTGTGAATGTGGGGAATGCCAGGCCTCCACCGTGGTTCGGATTCCACGTTAAACTGTAGGTCCTCCATTTCATCTCACAATCACCCTACCATTACACATTAGCGTAAGTGCGTATAACCCGAACGGGTAGTAAGACGTGGTGCTAATAATAATAATAGTAATAATAATAATCTAGACACTTACTGTATGTCTTGACTTTCAAAAGTCACATTTAAAAAATAAATTTAATTATTCTATCTTAAGTCTCTGTAAAAATGATGATTCCTTCTGTAAAACCTGGAAAATACACAGAATTTTGTATTAAGAAAATAGTGGCAGCCTTGAAGGATAGGCCTAACACAGAGCTTAGGTAGGCCTAGCTAATGTAGCTTGAATTAGATGTCACATTATAGTGGGGTTTTTTGAATTCTACTTAAGATAATGGTGGAATTAAGGCAAGTGAAACTATTTTATCGGATTAAAAAATACAATAAAATTGGAAAAAAATATTAGTATTTTAGAATGAAAAACACTAACTATCAAACATATTCTCTGTGGCCAAGTGAAGTGGATAAACCACACTTAAAGTCCGTTCACGGTAGGAATTGTTTTCTGAAAAGCCTTTTTCCTTACCAGAAATCTATTATATAGTAGGATATTGGTAGGAAAAAAGACCTTTCAGAGAGTAATTCCTACCGTGAATGTGGGGAATGCCAGGCCGCCACCGTGGTTCGGATTCCACGTTAAACTGTAGGCCCTCCATTTCATCTCACAATCACCCTAACATTACACATTAGCGTAAGTGCGTATAACCCGAACGGGTAGTAAGATGCGATGCTAATAATAATAATAATTCCTACCGTGAATGGAGTATATATACATTTCTTGGTTAATTGCCTGTGAGAGAGAATTTTAAGATTGATTCTTTGATTACAATTTGTTGCTCATCTTCATTTGGCTAAGCTCTCCTTTTCTCATCTTTGAATTAAACATATCTTTTAACAAGACTCATTTAAAAAAAAATATCTTGTATGTTTCCTACATAATATGATTCTGCACCAGAGAGATCTGAGTAGTTAGAGATAGGCCCTAATTCATGGTTCCTATGGTCTGGAAAGTCAGGGAAGCTTAAAAAAAAGTCAGGGAAATAACAATTTATGTCACACTTCGGTTTCGTTGGAAATTGTAAAGCAAAAGGAAGGTGCTACCAAAAGTGAAAGTAGTGTAGTGCCTTGAAGAAACCTTAACACTTTTGTTATGAAAGATGATACAACTAAGGTGGAAGTCATTTGGACTTTGCAAGTTGTTGAAAAAAAAAATCATTTCAATTCGTTCAATGATTTATTTTTAAGTACATTTTTTCATTTGATGTTTCCCGAGTGTTCCATTGCCAGTGGTTTTGCTCTTGGTCAAGAGACAAGACTGCATATTTCATTGTGCATAGCTTTGCTCCATTCTTTCAGAACAATTTACTGGACCGCCTAAAATCATGTAACAACTTTGTAATTGGTTTTGATGAAGTGTTGAATAAAGCTATTCAAAGAGGACAAATTGACATTGTAATCAGACTCTGGGACAAAGAAAATCATAAAGTCGTCAGTTGTTATTTAAACAGTGTGTTTTTCGATAGGAGCACCGCTGAAGAATTACCGAATCATTTTCTGGATGGTATTTCTCCTCTTCCACTCTATTGAGTTGATACAAGTGTCAATGGATGGCCCAAATGTAAATTTAAAGTTTATAACACTTCTTCAGGAACACATCAAATCTGTCACAGACAATGAAGTATGTAGTTTGCTAAATCTGGGAACATTTGGGCTTCATGATGTTCATGGTTCCTTGAGAACAGGAGTGGAGTCTGTTGATTGGGATATAAATAGCTTAATGTGTCACATGTAGTACCTGTTCACTGAATCTCCAGTTCGTCGAGCATTGTTTACCCAGTTGACAGGGTGTACATCTTCTGTGGTGTGCAGTGGTTAGAGAATGCAAACTGCTTTCAAAGGGTGTTACAGATTTGTTTCTCAAAGAAGCAAAGCTTCCTAAAACAAAACTGTAGAGGCACTGAAAAGAGCAGCCTGTGATCCATTCCTGAAGTGTAAACTAACTTTCTTCAAGATAATTGCAGATGAATGTTAGCCTTTCCTTGTTGATAGCGTTAGATATATTTTATTATTTTCCCTGCACTGATTGGCTAGACGTCTGCTTTTTTATTCTTCCATGAGACTGAAAGGTGAGGCGATGTCAGCTCTAGAAGAGGAGGCCGAAATAAATGTAATTAAATTAAAATTTTCACATGTATAATACAGTCAAATTTTAATGGAAATTTTGTGAGAAGTTGGTCAGGGAACTTGGGAAAATAATCAGGTAAAATTCAGGGAGAATTTTTTTTTTTACAAATACTGTAGAAACCCTGTAGTTATAATGCTGTTATTTATAATATACTCTTTGTATACTTACTGAGAATTTCCTCCTCGTAGCTCAGCATTTAAATGAAACAGCCAGAAACTTGTGAAAAGCTCTTTGTGTCCTCATGTTTATGTTTGCTTCAGCAAGTTATTTTTGCTATATGCATAATGTGCTAATGTATCAGGGATGAGGAAGCTTGAATTTAGAGGAATTGCACCTCATTTTTTGTGAAGGGAGAGTGGAAAAGCGTTCAGAAAAAAACGACCCCCAGCAAACTCGATTGGGATTCAAACCTCAATCTCCTCGTCATCTTCAGTCTACTCTATTGCAAGGGTGACACCTTAGACCAAGCGAGGTGACCTAGTGATCTAGGGGTAAGGTGTCAGACTTCTGTGCTGTGTGTCCGGGGTTCAATCCTCGGTCCCGGCACAGATTTATCTGATTACCAAATCCTTCCTTCTCCTCTGACAAGATGTGTATTAATCACAACTTGTGAATGTGTGGAATGCCAGGCCTACACCGTGGTTCGAATCCCACGTTAAACTGTAGGTCCTCCATTTCATCTCACGATCACCCTACCATTACACATTAGCGTAAGTGTGTATAACCCGCACAGGTACTAACACGCGGTGCTAATAATAATAATAATTGTTAGTTTAATTGGGTCAAAAACACTATTTTACGAATTCGAATCCAAATCCGAATCTTGGAAAATAATATGAACACAAGGGGAACTATAATACAATGATAGAAAATACAAATTTAGTAATTAATGTTAACATTCTCTCTTATACTGTAGTAATGTACGTTCATTATAACACTCATACATTCAGCCAAATATTGAAATACTGGTCTGGCCTTGGTTATTAAGTTACTTATGAATCAACAATATGCAGTATTAAAGCTCTAAACAAATTTCAATTTAAAATATATATTATGAATATGACTTGAATGTGAAATTTTCTAGAGTCTTCAAATCTCAAATATCCTTAAGGATTCAAGGTTCCTAGTTGTGAGAATGCACTGATTTAGGCAATGAAATCTAGTCCTATTTGTTTTGTTCCACCATTTTGAAGAATTATATGATTTGTAAAGTACTAACATCACATTCCATGTATATTTTTAGTAAATCTGTCAAAAATAAACAATGGATTTTTTTTACATTATTGTTTACCTTAATTGTGGTGTTTTGACAGTTTTAAACTTATGTTTATAACTTATGTTTAGAATAACTTATTTTTAATAGCTTTACTTTGTTTTGTTTTAGGAAAGGCTAAACTAACAAGACCTACAAATAAACCAGATCAGTTATGCCTTTTAAGAAATGAGTGCCTTTTGTGTGGCTGTACTTTATAGTTAAATACTTGTTCACTTTAGTGAATATCAACAATGTACAAAGAAATCTATACTTGCTATTCAACATGGCAAGCTATATAACTAAAAACTCTAGAACAAGAACTACTGTACCTGACACCGAAATAATACATACAATATGGATGCCAGCACCAGTAGTTTTGTACCAGATACTAAACCATTATTGGATAACATTGAGGAGAGCTTTGTCTGTCCCAAACAGCCATTGACCACGCCTGTACCTATTTGTGCAACCTCACAAGCTGAGTCGGTCGTGGCGGTTCCAAAAATGCCCCAACACTTGAGCCCACACAACTCTGGGGGCTCAGACCCTGTTGTAGCTATGCCCACCTTTGCTGTTCCTCCGCATCTGATGGGGCGCAACCTAGACAACCCTATTGCCGATATGATAGGAACTGGTCGGCGGGTTCAGAAACCCCGCTTAGGGGTCAGAGTGCCATATCGCAACCTCACCAGTCAGATTGTCACGCAGGATGAGATAGCCCAAGAAATATTTGAACGTAATCAGAAGAAGTACCCCATGCATGATGTACCCGAAGGGGGCGATATGTTTTTTGCCATGAAATTAACACAACGCCTAGCAAATCGTATTGCTCCATCAACACCAGAGACCAGTCCTTCTAAATCAGATCCCCAGACTGAAACAGATCCTCTTGCGATAACACCTAACAACTCTGGTCCTCTCTCGGAAAGTGAACTTCTGGCGATACTTGATGATAAAGATGGAATAAGTGATTGGGTACCTGAGAGTAAAGTGGGTTTGCTACCTGGGGGTATTTTGACAGAAACAACCATAATTGAGCATATAAGGCCTCCTCAGCCCCTCACACCGTTCAAGCTCGATCCAGCTGTAGAGAGAGAATTAGCCCTAAAACAGTTAATGGAATTACCACTTAGGGCGAAGCGGAAGAAGTCTGAAGATAAGCAACCTAAATCAGACAAACCTTCGAAGAAAAAGGCAAGAATACCAAAAATAAAAAATAACCTAGATGAAGTTGTTAACACAGGAAACAATGTAAAAACCTTAACAGCCCAAAATAGTTCTCAGGATTCCTTAAATGTTACGGGAGTAGGGCGCTTGAAAATGGCAACAGAGAAAGGTTTGGGTATAGTTGTTAAAAAGAATATCGTGCGAACCAAAAGAACTTGTGAAAATATGTCAGGTTCTCCTGCAAAGAGACTACAAGCTTCGAAGAAAAAACAAGCAGCTTTGGCGGGTGTGGTCGCACTGTCTACCAGCAACACGGCAAAAGATTCAACTAACATTCAAGTAAAGGCAGGGCATTCGGGTGTACATAAATCACCAATGCCTTGCAGTAAATTAGTGAATGGTGCAAAGGGCACTGAAACTGTACAAGCCAAAGAGAAGAAATTCCATAAAGTTACGATTCCCAGTCAAATTAGTGTAATGGCGACCAAAGTAATAAACTTATTGAGTAGTCCAAAAAGGTCTGTGGCTATTGGCCCTGCGATGATCAATGATGGAAAATCGGGAAGTGTGCCGCCACCCAATCAAAGTCTTGTTGACAGCATCACACTAGCTGCCCAACCAATTGACGGTACAACTATCACAGACATTCCATTTGTTCAGACATCTAAACTAGCAGTCCATCCTAGGACTTACAGTGGGAAAAAAAGAATTAATGCTGCGACAAATAGTTCTCCAACACATCTCGGAGACCCATCAACTTCTGTTGCTTCAGGTGCACAACTAAAGCAGGTTTTCCCCAAAACAACTGTGTCAAATGTTAAATCTGCTAAAGATGGCATTTCTAAAGGGAAAACCATGCCGACAGAAGAAGTGTCTGCTGTTGCCAAGAAGAGAAAGTCTCGTATGATGCGAGAAGTAAATCGCCTGCTACAAGATGAAGGAGCTATAAATTTTATCTATGAGGTTGAGCATGGAGAGTCAAAACGCCGCAGCAGTAACGGTGTGGAGAAGACAACAGCAAATCTAAGACGTGGTGCAGTGCCCCTAAAGTCTATCCGCAGAAAGAGGAAAGATCTACTGCTGAAGACACGTCTTGTGAAGAATGCAGTCATGCGGTTGGGCAGTTCCAATGCTGGGTTTACACCTCTTGCAACAAGACCTAAGAGATTAACAAGACCTCCCATCCTAATGAAGCAAGATAAACTCTCTCCAGAGTCTAGTCAGCTGAATAGATTATCAGTAGACTCACAGGATTCACTTGGCTCACCATCTTCTCAGACACATGTGGAGCCTCCTTCTCCCCCCTTCTTCTCACCGAGACATCACCTCCGCGCAGAGGCGTCACGTATAATTCGCCGGCATTCCTCCAGTAGCACCTACTCTAGCCGTAGTGGGAGTCCTCAGAGACTCAGCATTGACAAAGAAATACCACTTTCTCCAAGCACTGCTCCCTCTACGATTTCAGTCACTCAACCAGAGCAAGAAACTAGAAATAAACTTACACGTAAGAAGGGAGTTCCAATATTTGTAAGGAAATTTGAAAGAGTTCAGACATATAAAGGGAAAAAAAGGAAGGCGACACTTCCAAATCCTGTGTTGGAGACCACATCAATATTAGGAGATATGTCCAAGGAATCTCATAACACAAAGGTGCCGGTTGAGAAAGTAACCAAATCAGTAGATCAGTTGGAGGGAATACCAACTGTTGCAGGACAGTTTGTAAAAGGCTCAAATAAAACAGTACAGAGCATGAAAAATAAACCACAACTTAATGGAGATGCAGCACAGATAGAACCTTTGAAAAAAGCAACCACAAATCTAGGCAATAAGAGAAAGATGGTAGATTCTGTAAATTTCAAAACCAAAACAGATGCTTCTGTCAACATGAAGCTAAAAGCACAAATGGCGAAAAATTTTAATCAAGGTTTTGTGAAGGGGAGGTCTCTGGAGTTGAAGACAGCTGTAGCGGGCACAGATGGTGCATCCCCTAAACCAAAGAAAGAGACAGTGACCAGTTCTTTGGAGCCAAGGGTAAGCGAGCTTGTTGGGAAGCTAAAGAAGAAGCTACCCGAGTCCAAGGAAAGCTCCAAGAGCTCATCCCCGAATCAAAGTCGAGGCTCTAAGAGCCCCACGCCTGTGGTACGTCCTCTCCCTCCGCCACTGAGTCCCAGTACGTCCAGTGAGTACCTACCTGCATTCATTAATATAGCGATATAAAAACAACAGGCCTAAAAAATAGCACTATTTTATATTTTAAACGTTAGTAAAACTCTTACTAGGGGTGTGCAAAGAATCTTTTTTTCAATTTGAAGCTATATTTAATCACTTAATATGAAATATTTCCGAAGTCAAATTTGAGTTTAAATATTTAAAAAAAAAGTTTTATGTTGAAGGGGAAAAAAATTAGAATACATACATAGATAGCTTGTTTTGTTGATAAATTAAGTTACCACCACAACATGTAATTTAATTGTTCTATATTTTGGTCATGTGAACATTAACTTATAATATAGGGGCCTCTATGTTACACCCCCAAAATAAAACTGCCAATTTCATTAATTGGTGAAATTTCTGTCCATTTTATTGAACTGGCCTCTTCTATTGACCATTTCACGGGCTAGGCAAAAATTGCATTAATCTTCGCCCGTTTCTTGAACTGGAATGTGGTGTACTATCTACTACAAAGGTCCGTGAAGTTGGCAGCACCACTAACAGCACAAATTATGAAACCTATGCCAATATTTAGTGCTGAATTTGTGCCACAAGAATAGCCTATCCTCATAATTTGGGCCACTGTAGTTTTCGTGAAAACACCAAAAAACAGTGGATGCCACTGGCAGCACCCATAGCGGCACAAATTCTGAAACGGTACTCTACTACAAGCTCAACTGAAATTAGTTTTTAATATATTTTACCAAACTAACCCTAACCTAACCTTTCATTTATAAAACAATTAAAAGTTAAATTAACTTGAAGACCAAACCATTTATTCATTTTCTTATTTCATGGATTAGGCAAAATCTCGTACAATTCATGAATTGATTAATGATTGGAGCTGCCCAGTTCATTAGCAAGTACTGCACAGTAATTTCATGAACTGGGCAAATTCATGAATGTAGTATAACCTCTGCTACAAAAAAAACTAACATAAATATGTAGGCCTATTAGTTTTAAATATTTGTATTGCTTACGCTTTAAGTGTTGAATTTGGAAGTTAACTTTTGGATTGAAGTCGAAGCTGAGAAATATTCAAAGTTATGTCTAAGTCTTTGCACACCCATAGTTCCTACTTAACCATATAGCTTTTCACATTAAATTTTCACTTTGATCATCTATGTGGTGTGTACAAAATAAAATAATATTGTTGACTCCTTCAGGCTACTGTAGCCTTGTGAAGACCTTGGAGTGTGAAAGCCAGAAGCAACAGAAGAAGAAAGAGGTTGAAGAAGAAACGGGGAAGCAGCGGGCTAGTGGACGCCAGAATGCTGGGACGTTTATCTATCGAGAAATTTGTCTACGTCGCCACAGCAACCTGGTGCAGATTATTCTCGCACCTGTTTCTACCAAGATGAAAAATTCATTCAATTTGCAGGTGATGTCTCTTCTTTATATGGTTTTGTTGATTTATAACCATTTAATTTCATCCGTTTTCTCCCTTGGGCAACTATATTATAGAAACATTTAATTCATAAGTTTAAAAAATGACACCTGGACACAAGAATCAAACCCAGGACCTTTAGCTTAGCACGTAATGCTCTACCACTGAGCTATTCAGGATTTGTTCTGTGCTCAGGCTCATTCTTCAATCATAGTTTAAGGCAGAGTCCTAGCTTTGATTCCCGTTTCCAGGTGTCATATTTCAAATCTCTTGATATGATTTTAATGCAGCTATATTCACAACCTTTAAATTGTTTCGATCTCCTAAGCATTGCTATTCATAGTTTTTGGCTGTACATACTTTTTAAATATTACTTGAGAATGTATTGTATCAAATACCTTCTGAAGCTAACTTTGCTTAGTTTTGTGTATCATTTCACATTTTATGTCTTTAAAGTTGTTGTTTTTTTCATTTATACATCTTAGACAGTTATTTTGATTTATGCTTCCAATCATACCCATTTTTATTTTGCATCTGTATGAATTTAAAAAAAAAACGCTTTGGTGGCCGCATGGTCTAAGGCGTAACTATGGTATTAGACTAGACTACCAATGATGAGATCGAGGTTTGATCCCAGTCGGGTGTACTGAGGGTGGTTTTTCCTAAATGTTTTTCTACTCTTTCTCCATGTAAACTTGGTCACACTTCCTATAAATTAAACCTTAACTCATATGGTAGTAAGTGCTAAGTACATATTAAAAACATGATTGGAAATTTTATCTTAAACTAACTGAAGGCTTTATTAGGAGCAGTGATAAAGACTCATTATTTAATCCCAAACTTGTCATTTTTGAAAACTGTGAAGTGTTATTGTTATCAGGTCCTGCGGGAGTTGATTGATGCGTTGTATCAGCTGAGGAAGGATGAAACCTGTCGTGTGGTACTTTTATCTTCTACGGGGAGCTCTTTTTGCCAGGGTGTGGACCTTGCTATGCTGCTGCACACCAATATTGAGCGCAGAAAGAGCACAGCCCAAGAGCTGGCAGCAGCACTCAAGTAAGTGGCATACGCACTTAATCCTTTACCTGCTAAGCACTTCAAGACTTGAAAGATTCTGCCTCTACTGTATATGAATACCATATTACATAAAATACACTTAAGCATTGCTCTAGTACAGGGGTCACCAAATGGTGGGCCGCATCCGGATCATACACACATGTTGTACAAACCTCAACAAAGAATAAATGATGATATTTAGGTGGGAGGTGGTAGTAAAGTAAGGGCAGTCTTAACACCTTTTCACAAAACAATGGTGCACTACTTTGATGTAGTTGGCATTTGTTTTTGAATTAGTTTAGACCTATCAGGCGTGTGGCTCTTGACCTTGAGGCACTGATAAAGTTTGTCGAGTTTTTAAAACTGATCTCCATCAAAAATAATTGGAGACCCCTGCTCTAATGGGTGGGTTGTTTTTGTACTGCATTTTACTATTTACTCTAATGGGGTAGGAATGTCGAAGAATGAATTAGAGGAAGTGTACCTGCATTTGTTTTGGAGGAAGAGAGGAAAACCATTTAGGGAAAAAAACAACTTGGTACATCTAATTGGGTGTCAAATTTATTGTGCTTTAGCCTGTTTGACCCACTCATTAGTTACGGGTAGTTATGATGTGGAAAACTATATAAGTAGTTTTGTTTACAAGTATGATCAGTTATATTTGTGGCCAAGAAAACACTACTCTAATCAGATGAACTTTACTCACCTTTCATCAACCTATTGTTTGTCAATTCACATTTTGTTACAGAATGTTTTCTAATGCATCATAATAATACAATTGATAGTTTGTTTGGCATGAGCATTGTTTGATATTTACTGCACGCAGGAAGTTGGAATTTTAAACTCAGTAGGCCGTGTGTAACTCAAAGTTATATTTAAATTTTTGACTAGATTTTTTAAAATTCATTAAAAACTGGGTTGGGAGAAACAAAATAGATTTTTTTCTGTCTGTTTGAAGCAAAGAAAAGTGTTATCCCAGGCAACACCTGGTACATCTGCTAGTAATAAATATATAATACTCAATAACTCACATGTGTATGTGTACAACCTGAAGAGTAGTAGTAGTAGTAAGACATGTTGGGAGGGGAGGGGGGGAATAAATTATTGAGTTAAAATCAATTAAATTGAGGCTATGTATGTTTGCAGGCAATTCCTTAAGAGCCTGGCTCTGTTTAATAAACCACTGGTCGCAGCAGTGAATGGCTCTGTGGTAGGACTCGGCGTCACCATGCTCCCATTCTTCGATATGGTGATAGCCAGTGACAAGGCAACGTTCAGCACACCATATGCACGCTTGGGACAGGTGCCCGAGGGGGCGGCCATCCTCACATTACCTCACATGCTTGGAAACGCTGTAGTAAGTTACCTTTTCACTATGCAGGGGTTTTAATTATAGATGGGATTCTCGAATCCTCACATCTTCACATCCTTAAGGAGGTTCAAGAAAAATTAAAAATTAGTTTTCTCAAAATTTTTGATTGCAATTTGTTTTAGAGCTAATTGCTAATTGGGGGTTCACCCCTGACAGCATCTTAGGTCAAACAACCAGACCCCGGGCTTTTGATGTAACTTTTAAATGAATGTATGAATATGTTGTAATGAATTCATTTTAGCAAAAAAATGTTAACATTTAGTTGCTATTTCTATACTTTATATCCATTACTGTTTCCAGCCTGTGGTCTGGGTCAATTTCTTATTCAAGCCATGATTTTATTGGCTACTTTTACAGCTACTTTCATGGCATTGACTGATCTAGGGAGTGCACTTAAGACTAGTTTGTTTCATTAGTCCACAAAACCTGATTCTAGTCCTCCTCATAGCTTTGGCTCCATCATTGACAATGCAGGAACATTTATCGACTCCTCCATAGTTTATAACAAAGTTTTGACCAGCTTCGAAAATATATGTTTCTTTAGTAGTCCCATGCAAAGATATGACTTAGCAATTATTTATTATTAATAGTAAAGTCCTCCTGAATAGTTAGAACAGAAATTAAAGTTGACCTAGGTCTGCTTGATTAGTGCTGTCATCCAGACACACTGTAAAGTACCCATATTTTGCCATTAAATCACACAGCTTTTTTGAAACACATTTATTCATGTGTTCTACATGTCTTGCAATGGTTTGATGAGATAATACCACAGTTTCGAACTTTCCAGAACTCCAATGCTATTTTGTATGAAGTGGCAAGCAGGCTATAACTTTGTGTAGTGCTAAGTTTTGCAAAGGAAAAATTCTTTGATACATCACTTTCATCTTATATTCCGTAGTAATAGTGCTTCTTAATTCCCCAACATGCATGACAAATATTTCACTGTCTAGTGTTATGTCGTTTTACACTATACTCTCTAGCCACTGACAAAATTTGCAACAAGACATTGAAGTTTATTCTTGTAGTTTGTGATTAAATAGTCTGATTCTCATCGGCTCTAATACACTCACTTTTCTTCAATTTTCCTTTTCCTGCTAGACATGGTTGTTTGACAATAAGTAGTAATTTATTAAGTAGAAGCAAAGTATTGAAGATATAATAAACATAAAATCACAATGGGTATCTAGTAATTTTGTGAGCCATAGTGACACAACCTTAATAAAAGAACAATATTAACCAGAGATTACTTAAGAGATTGTTGTTTGATGACCAGGCTAGAAACTTATGCAAACTGCCTGCTCTTAGCTGATGTCTTGATACAAATCTTGATTTATAAATGAGGGCCCTCTATCAGCAAGACTGTAAACTAAGTTGGTTACTAACATACTAGCGGAGAACTGTTTAACTACTAGAGTGGTGCCTCTGCTGCTCAATTAGTAAAGTTTCGCTTTAACCTAACGAAGGGCAATCCACTTGGAGCATGCACATTAAAACAAGACATCTAGTGTTGACACAGTGAAATACACTTGAAGTCGTGCTTGGGAAGCTAGGTTTATGCTCGAGCTTTGCGACAAGAGTTTTATTTTTTCAATGGTGAAAATCAAAAGTCATAATCCAAAGGAGGGTTGCACAAAATCATTTTGTGGACCACGTCTTGAAAGGCCCTGATGTAAATATATGTTAGGGGTTTTACTTTTATTGGGGCTTTATTTTTCTAAAATTCAATCATATGTATTTATTACTAGAAATGAAATGCTCAAATCCTATGGTATTCAAGATATTTGAGATTCAAAAAAATCTCAAGAGTATCTCAAAAACAATCATGAACACCTTGACTTGATATATATGATAATTTTAAACAGTAGCTAAAATGAATTTTATAGACTTGTGTAGTTCGGATAGTAACAAAATCACACAAAAAAAGGATAAAATTGTATTTAAAAAAGTGTTCTCTTTGTTGTTTATGATATAATAGACATGACAAATAAATTTTCATTTGTTAATGGCACCAAGCCTTAAACAACTTTCTGTTAGTTAAATTTTAGATTTTTTCACTTTTACTTAAATTTAACATCTGTAGAGATTTGAATTCTGATTCAAGATTTGAAAGAAAATTTAAGATTCGGAATCAAGAAATATAGAAGTCAATCATCTCTACTTACTACATTTTGCTTAACGTTCTTTATTTAATACATAATAATACTACTAGCCAACCTGCTTCACTGGTCAAATGATCCAAAGGTTACTTTTCCTGTATACTGGACTGCCGATGATGGGGAGGTGGGGTTCGAATGGTAGTAGGGTGTACTGAAGGTGGTTTTCCCTAAATGGCTTTCCACACAAACATAGTTACACTTCATCTTTATTCAACCTTGTTCATCCTTAACACATTAGCGTAATTAGTTCATAAGTGTATATAACCTGAACGAGTAGTGAGACATGGCGACAGAAACAATTTGCTTGGTTCAGTTTTTTTATGTCTTGGGATTAAAAAATAACTCCAAACATGTGCACCTCTTCTTATTTTGTGAGTCTGTCCTAAGGCAGGTATCAACTGGTCTTCCTCCCTCTATCCTCCCCTCCATGATCCTCTTCATTAAACAATCCCTACTTATGTGGCCCAACCAAGAGGTTATTTTCTTCATTATCATCTTTATCGGGCTCCTTTCCTCTCCTACCCCCATCCGTTCATCTTTCCTCACCCTGTCCATCCATTTCACCTTCTCCACAACCACATTTTAAAACCCTCCAAATAACTTTGTTCCCTTTTTCTTATTGTCTACGTCTCATATCCATATGTCACCACACTTCCCACGTAACACTTTCCAAGCCTGTTTCTTAACTCAATCGGAATTCTTCTGGTTGTCAGTAATCCTCTCGCCCTTCTATATGCTCCCTTCCACATAGATATCCTGCTTTTAACTAGCCACCATTGAAATCATGGTATGCAATACATACACACACAACATATACTTTTGGAATGAATGAAAAAAGCACTTTGTTCCTTGTGAATGCACATTAGTGTTGTTTTGGAGGTTGGATGATAGTGAAATATTTAATTTTGCAATATTTAATTACATAAAATATGTCCTTGGAACTGATGCTCTAGTTGTCCCGGTAGGCTTTTGTGGGGTTGTTGTGAGAGCTTGAACTGGATAAATTATCAAATGCTTACCCTGTTCTTAACTTAAACACATAGTTATTAATAAATATTTTAGTATGGGATCCATCCAAACGATTGAGAGTGAGGCTATATTGCATACAGACACAAGAGAAATGGGGCGGTTGAGCTGTGATGTTTACAAACACATTTTCATCGGACTAAACACTTGGCCAAAAGGTTGTGCGAAAACATAATTTAGTGCATGTACCACCCTAACAAAGATTATTTAAATGGCGAGAAATGTAAAATTAATCAATTAATATAAAACGATTGTATTTTTTCACTTGTAAGACACACGTGTAATTTATAAGCTTAAATTCTTTCTTTCTCAGACCAGTGAGCTGTTATTTGGCTGCCGGAAGTTGACGGCCAGTGAAGCTCTACGCTTTGGTCTAGTGACGCGTGTACTTTGGCCAGATCGCTTCCAGGAGGAGGTGCTTCCACTAGTTGCTGGGATGGCTAACCAATCTGCTCAGGTAAAATACCCCCTTGCATTTTGAAACCAAATTCTATACATCTCGTAAACTAATATTTATTGGGTACTGTCGCTACGCCCCCCAACCCATGGACCTATTTGTCAGGATAGGTTAAGCAAGCAAATAATTGTGGGGTTCATTTTGTTCTTCTTTGTTGAAATAGATTAGTTACTATAAAAGTGTATAAATGTGATATAGGTTTTTAGAACAAGTTAAAAGAGTTTGGAAAAAAAGTTCTTATTCTGTCACTGTCACTACTCAGCAGTTCTGCACCCTGATCTATCTTTGTTGTTATAACTTTGACTAGTGTAAAACACACGGCTGTTTGACCGCGCGCTTGTTATATAACTTGGACTTTCAAGTTGGTTTAGAGGGCTCCCTTCTTCGTGATGAACCAGAACTCAAGCTGTAGGATATTATTCTTGCAAGTTACTATAACTTGGTAACTGACTATGTAAAACACTTTGAAGTCAGGTCCTTAACACAACTGGCATCCTTCTCGGCCCCGTCCCTCTCAAAAAGGTCTTAAAACTCACTGTTACGAGGCACATCCACAAAGTAAGATCCGTTGAGATATGACTGCCAAAATACACTCGTAGGTGGGTTCATGCATGCACAGTAACATAGATTGACTCGTCAGCTTTCTGTTGCTCCCTTTACTTCACTTTTATCCTCATCTGATGTTCTAGAAAGTGATTTAAAATGAGCGTTGTCATAAATAATCCCGCCACTTGTGAGGTTCACACTGTCATACGATTTTTGTTAGTGGAAAATCTTGAACGCTGCAGAAATTTATTATTGGATATGTAAGGTAGGTCTGATGTCATGAATAAAAGTAAGGTGGAACAATGGGTCCATCTGTTTAAAGAAGATTGCACCACTGTTCATGATGAGCGCAGGGGCTGACCAAGTCTACTGACTGACACTTTATTGGAACGTATGGACACAAAAATTTGTGAGAACTGTTGTTTAACACTTACAGAACTTTCTTTTAAATTTGCAGACGTTTCATGGTCGCCCATCCACAAAATTGTGGCAGAAAAGCTAGGCTACAAGAAATTGTGTGCCAGATGGGTCCCCAAATTGCTGACTGAAGCACAAAAATGCCTGAAGTCAGCTCAAATGTTTTTGGAGTGTTTTGAAAAAGAAAAATATGAACTTTTTTTTTTTCAAATCGTAACCAGCAACAAGACTTGGATTTTGTATACGAATGTTGAAACAAAACAATAATTGATGCATTGGCGTCATTCAACATCCCCAAAGGAAAAAATAAATAAAACAAGAATGCTCCGTCAAATAAATTATGGCTTCTGTTTTTTGGGGCCATAAGGATGTCTTGCGTGTTGATTTTCTCTAACGAAGAAGAATCATTAATGCTGCAGAATATTGTGAAACCTTAAAACAAACTCATACGGAATTCAGAACAAAAGACGTGGCATACTGACATCAGGGATTCCTCTTGCACGACAATGCTCAATGCTCGAGCCCACACTGCAGCTCATACTGTTCAGCTGATTCAGCAGTTTGAATGGGAACTGCCGGACCACCCACATTACTGCCCAGACCTTGCTCCTAGAGACTATTACTTGTTTTTGAACATGAGGCAGTGGCTGCCCTCTCATTCTTTTGCAGAACACGAGGGATGACCTGAAGAGTGGTGTAAATCACTGGCGTCAGATTTTTTTTAAAGGGTTGTAAAGAAGTTGGTGCCAAGATAGATAAAAATTGTCTCTAAGTCATTGGGGACCAAGTGAGAAAAAAAGGAGGTATAAATACGTTTTTAGACCTTTATAAAACTTTTCTATCTTTATTAGTTGTTTTTTTATTTATCAGACCTTTCTTTGTGGACGCACCTCGTACATACTACCAAAAAGAGATGTGTTTTTCCCTGAGTTAATATTTATGCCAATACATTGTGTTGTTATAGCTGGCAAATAATTTAAGTTTTAAAAACATGACTTGGGGCATGTGCCTAACTGCTTACGTGAAACAATTGACATGAACAATTGTTTAGGCTTAAGTCATCCTTGCATGCTTTTGATTATTAATGTCTGCAAGGAATGACAGAATGTCTATTATTATTATCATCATCAGTTTTCTATAAATATTAACCACAACCAAGGAATTTATTTCTACTCCCAAAAACAGTTGGCACAATTTGTTTCTAACAGTTTAATTCAAAATTCAAGATGGAGTAATCCATTGTTTGTGTTATTTGTACTCTCTTCTTCTTTGTGTTTGATAAAGGCAACAATGCCGAAATATTATTATATTTGTGTTTAAAATGTGTGTGTGACTACTTCTACTATAGAAGACAGAAGAAAGGAAGAAGATGTCACCTTTGTGCATTGGATTCTTCCCACATCTTTCCTCTTTCCCTAGGTGGGCTTTCTTCATCAAATTTATTCTTATTCTTAGTAGTTTATTTTTCCTCTTTCTTTAGTTTTATCAATTTCCTTTATTATAAAATTATCTAGCCATTGGGCCACCTCATTTTTGAATCAGAATGTAAATAATATAATCACGAAAAATATCTTGTATTATAAAGATTATAAATATCGCTATGACTATAAACAAGTATGTTTAGGATGTGAAACTATTTTTTATTCATATATATGTATTTTATTTCTTACATTAAGACTAGAGATAGACCACTCGAATCTTCGAATCCACCGAATTCTGACAAGTATTCAAGATTCAAGGATTCAGTGTTTTACTGTATTTGATAGTTGAATCTTTCATCTCATAAACAAAGCATAATATTTTGAATTCAAAAATTACTTAGTTAGGCCTACTTGAAAAGCACAACTTAATCCATAATATTTATTTTGTCGGACAAAAGAGATTAGCAACAATCATTATTTTTAAAAAATAGGTGTGGAAAATCTTACGTGCCTAGTACCCTACCCTCCAACCTCTATGGGAAACTTGGACTCGACCGTTTTGGCACATGCTCACATCTATAACTTTCACCTCATGAACAATCTTGTAAATATTTTAACGAAAACATTAAAACTCTTCAAAAACTGAAAATAAAACTAGAATTACAAATAAACTCGAAATAAATAAGACAAATTACGGCTTGTAAACAGAAATAACACATTATACATGATACAAAGTTAGTCAACATTACACACTGTACAAAGTCGGCAGCCATGATGTATATTATGTTTACTTGCCAGAGTGATGATTAAAATAAAGATACTGTTAATTCTTACTACCCAACTGGTTTTAATTATTTACAACTATGCATAGAACCCCAATTTATTGCTTATGATCCTTAAGTTAGACATTTTGTTGGGTTTCATTAAAAATTCATGAAAAATAAATACTCTTGACATTCAGACACCGATAAAACTTTTTTTATTCCTACCGGCCTACGTATCATATATAAATTGTTTGTTTGGAGTCGATTCAGGTAATCTGATTACCTAGTAAGCGCTCTAGAGTTTTAAGAATCAAATAATGACTTGCTAAGTCATTATTTGTTTTGAAATTTATTTTAACATGAGTTTTGTTTTTTTAATATGGTATTGAAGTAATTGTAGAAATATTCAATCATAGTCCTGCCTTAAAAAATGGGAATGAACATATTGTAGTTGAAAATATGTTCGTGTTTTAAATAGAATGTATTCTCAGAAATCGAAATGTACAATAATTGAATGTATTTTTTGTTTTCTATGCAAAGATATATAATGGATATATAAAAATAATAATAAAACATACTTAGGCATTATTGAGTTCACTATTTCTTTAGTCTTTATTAAAAATCTCTGTTTGTATTTTTATTTTTGCTTTCTTAATAAAATAAATTATATTCCTTCAATGATGATTAAAGTTGATCAAAGGATAACTAGTCCTAATCTGTTTATTTCACATGTTTTTTTTAGAAACTTAATTAATTCTAACAATACTTTTAAAAATATCTAAAAGACTCCACTCAAATTTTGATTGATTTGATTTTTAAACAATAATATGAGTCTTACTTGTTTAATTTGGCTGGATTTTAACCAGTATTTTCCAAGGGGTGGTTGGGGTTGATTAAAATTGAAAGCATGATTGAAATAAATCTTAATTTACAGTTTAGGCCTATATTGTGTAATGTAGGGTATATTTGTAAATCGTTGAAATTCCTAACAATTTGCTAGGATTCGGATTCGAGATTCGAAAATAAAATGTAGATTCGGATTCGGATTTGAGAAATAGTGGATTCGACCAATCTCTAATTAAGATTGAATCAAAATTAAATATTTGTAAAACTTTAATCTTAGAATAGACTAAAATAGCTAACAAATTGTATAAAGTTGACAAGTACATTTATCTCAGTTATCATTTTATCTTTGATATAAGGTACAGGAAAGCTTGATAGAAACATATAAGGGGACAAACACAATATGGTTTTTATAATGAAAAGACGAACACAGTTCACACTTAACACTTCTGCCACTTGCCAAAGGGTTAATGGCTTCCTCTTGAAGAAAATCAATTATTAATGACTATTTCCCCAAAATAAGCTCCATTCTATTAGAACTCATCAGGATAGAGTGTGAAATGTGCAACACAACTTCCTAAAAGAGGAAACCAATAAACATAAAATAGAGATAAAGGAAATTTGTAAAGAATGGTTTGTATGACTCCTAGATAGGAACATGTAAAAGGAACAAATAACATAAAGGGCACTGGACACACGTAGGAAATGAACATATATGGGAAGTGAATATTAACTGTTTCAATTCACCTTTTGTACTTCCAAATATAACAAAATATTTCAAAAAGTTTAAAGGGAGATCATACCTTTAAAAGATTGCTGGAGCTGAGAAGTTTTCATTAAACACCATCTTGTTACTATGCCAAGTATTGCTATGTGCCCCCTCTTATGTTCTGTCCTAAGTTCATCAAACCTGCTTCGATGGCCACATCGTCTAAGGCATCACTCTCTTGTTATACAAGATAGTCGATGACGGGGCAGTCAGGGTTTGGTTGGGTATACCGAGGTTTTTTTTCCAAAATAGTTTTCCATGCTCCCACCCACAAATGCTGGAACGTATCCTCTAAAAACAACCTTTCTCATCCTTAACTCTTTAGTAGCGTAATCAGTACATATGCTCAACCTGAACAGGTGGTAGGACGTGGCGCAGTGCTTAAAAAAAGATTATCATATAACACTTTTCTTTATAGTTAGTAATAAACTAAACACCAGTTGGCAGATGATAACTAAATTTCTCCACACTCGGCGCCGACACTCAAACCAATACTACTCGGATCACACGAGTTTTTACGAAACTTTAATAAAGTTTTGTAACTCACTTTTCATGGCAAGCATTGAAATGTACTTTTGAACAAGCAACTGGTCATCCATTAGTGCTCACCAGTGTGATGATTGAAATCTGTAATCATGGCCGAATAACTGGGAAATTATGTACACAATTAGACTCAAACCAGAAATCTCATTTTCTCTATTATTAACTTGTCAACAGTGAAAATAAGATAGGTTTTTATAGCTTTTTACTTTAGAATAATTATTTTTCAATTCTATTATATTTTTAAAAATAAAGTAAAATAGTTTCACTTGTTCATTTGTTTCACTTGTTGACTTTTATAAAGTAGGATGCTTAAAACCACGCCGCTCTGACATTTGACTCAAACTGCACCTCTACAAATTAGTTGAGTGTTGGAGATCAGTGCCACTGTCAGGAATGCAGGTAGCCTTGTATGCTGATCCTTGGAACAGCAGCTCCTTTACTTGGTACTTGGTCTGATCCTTGATGAGGCACATGTGGCCGAAAGGGCATGAGCAGCGGTAATATGTGGAATAATGGTCTGCACGTGTGTTCCCGCAAAATTGCATTGATGAACATTTCCTCAACTGGAACATGACAACATCTTGTTAAGGTCTTGCATAGGATGTAGAAAATTTGTGGATTTATATATTTTGCACGTTTAAATTGTCTCAAGTGTAATTTTGGGAAGCTAATTAGATGAAATATTCTCTATTAACAACAATTTAGAAGAAAAAAAGCCATATTCCTGTTGTCAAATTGAAGTTTTAAAAATCTTTTAAAAACACTATTTTGTTGGAAAAGAAATGATAGTTTTCGTATTTATAATTTTAGATACAAAATATAATTATATAAATATATGTTACTGCAAAAAAAATAGTTTGTTCAAAATTGATAAATTACATTACGAGCGTTTTTTAAATTAATACAAATATTGTGGAGGTGCATAACAACAAAGACTAAACATATAACAAAATTCCAGATTTTGCTATTGTTTTATCTGAATGCAGGAACTCAAGGTAATTTTCAATCCACCAACTAAGTTGTTTTCATCCTACAACTAATTTGGCACCATTGAAATCAACTTCCTGTTTAGTTTACCACTTCTCAAGTAATATTCCACATGGCATTAAAATATTGATGTATTGTAAATGTGTGTGTTAGTGTTTTTAATGTAATTTGGGATACATTTTCTACTGCACAGGGTGAGAATCAGTCTATGATCAGCTCTCCAGAAGCACTTATTACACTTGCTAGGGTAGGTGACTTGGTGGTCTAGGGGTAAGGTGTCAGACTTCTGTGCTGGCGGCCGGGGTTCAATCCTCTGTCCCGGCACAGATTTATCTGATTACCAAACCCTTCCTTCACCTCTGACAAGACATCTTGTGAATGTGGGGAATGCCAGGCCTCCACCGTGGTTCGGATTCCACGTTAAACTGTAGGTCCTTCATTTCATCTCACAATCACCCTACCATTACACATTAGCGTAAGTGCGTATAACCCGAATGGGTAGTAAGACGCGGTGCTAATAATAATAATAATAATAATAATAATACACTTGCTAGACAGAATAAAATATTAGAAATTGTGTGTTTTAACGTGATTTTGTTGAAACTTTAAATAATGTGTGTGTATATTTCGTAATTATTTTTGTGAACTTAGGTAGTTTAGTTTATATAGTTTACTTAACAAGAACCTATATAATGACAGCATAATCTTCCAAAACTGCTTCTGGGTTTTCTTTGAGAGATCAGGCTTGGGAAATGTATATAACATAGCTGATCACTTGAGAAACCAAAAAAACAGTTTGTAATTAAAATTTAATGTAGTTGAATTTATGAGTGAAGCCACAGGTGTGTGGCCTTTGTTTCTAGAGGACACCTGACCTTTTCTAATTTGAAAGGAAAGTGTTAGGAGTGTAGTAAAAGAATATTTATTGATGACTTCACGAAAGCATCCATTCTCAGAAAAGTCCACAAATTTCATCTCGTAAGAAAAAACTGTGCCGCTACTTAGAAATTGTAAGCTGTTCTTAAAAGTGATGATATAATGGAATGCAGTAGGGAGTATTTTTTAAAAACAATCAAAAGCTTAGGCTTTAAGTGGAAAAAATGTCAATCAAAAAGAAAACTTTTTATCAAGCATGCTGAAATAGCAGCATGGAGAGCCCAGTACTTATGTGAAATTTGTGAACCTAGGAGTAGGGGAAGGAATATTATGTTGATGCATGTAATGATGTAAAAACATGCTGACAGTCCTAATTCAAACCAGGTGTTACTGGAAAAGTAAATTGATTAACCATTTTGGAGCCTGAAGGGGAAAGGGGTTTTATTCTGAGCTAATTTTCCTCCCATTTTCTAAACAAAACAAAAAGCAGGAGATTACCACGATGACATGAAAACTACCCTAATTTCAGTAAGTAGACCAGTGAGATACTGTTACCTAATGTTACCTTCATAAGTTTTATAGTAATGAACAATGCTAGCTATCATTGTGTGCAGGTGGACAAGAAATCATCAAATACATCTTTAAAAGATTAATTTAAAATACAGCTAAGAGAGAACAGCATACCATTCACTGAAGAAATGAGAAAACCAGAATTCATTGAACTTGTAAAAAAAGTTTCATGTGAAAGAAAATGCTTGGGTCTATTTAAAAGGACAAGTGATACAAGATCTCTCAAGTTATTGTCTTGAGGACAAAAAAAAAGTTGTGTTAAAGAATGTTTCAAGAATAGACTGAAGAAGAGTGGAAAAAGGGCTTTGACCATGTTCACAAAATTGAGATGCAATAGAAAGATTCATAATTATTAACAAAGAAAGTTCAGATTCTAATGAGAGGGAATTCCACCGGTGAAATACTAGAACTGGAGTGGAGTTCTTCAGACTAGTGTAGCTGTGACTTTGTGTCTATTGCAACAATTAGATGGTGTGGAAACATAATGAGGATGGAAAGGGTGGGAGGAGCAGATAACAGCGAGTTTACAAATAAGAGGAGAGGGAGATGGAGGCATTTTACTAAACTGACCTGGACACAGGCTAGAAACATATGTACCTTGACACATTTGTAGATAGTATGCTCTGCTCTGGTGCCATTTCCTTGATCACTGATGGACGTTTTGTTGAACTGTTTCCAGTAGTGTCTTGGAGGACAGTAGCAGGCAGCAGTATATGATGTGTACATGGTAGAGTTGATATAGTCTGTGGGATTATTGTCCGTTGTCTTTAGTTTCACTATAGCGGCTTGGTTAGGTGTGCACGGCAGCAAGCTGCTCACATTCTCGCAGAACTACAAATACCACATATCATCTACATAAAGAGCTGATGAGAATTATGTTATTGACATCATTATTATGTGTTCTGTCTTTTGAAAGGTTCATTGATTTATTTTCTTTAGCCCATTTGGGCTAGGCTATGTATAGTTACTACTTACGCTAATGTGCTAGGAATGTGATGTTGAATTTAGGGAAAAAACTTGGTAAACTTGATTGGGGTTTGAGCCTCGATACCCCATCATTGGCACTCCAGTCTAGTTTGGCTGTACTGCCTATGACCATCCTACCTTTAAAGTTAGGCTTTCTCAATTTATTGACATAGGAAACAAACAATAAGTCGTTGAGACGTGCCACATGTTAAAAAAACTGACACTGAATTTTTTCAATAGTTAATAGTGAGGACAAGAAAGATTGGGGAGGAGCAGATAACACCAAAGGTGCAAGGAAGAGAAGAATAATGAAAACAATTAAAAGAGAAAGAATGGTTGGAGGATATAGGAATATGGAGACATTTTACTAAACTGACTCGACCATAGTCTGGAAACAATTGTTGTTAAACATATTAACTTATTTTTTCACACACTCTTCAAACTTGTATCATCGCTAATTTATACTGATCTAGTAGATGTGCATGGGGAAAAAAAACCACTCTTGGACGTAAATGATTAAGAAAGAAGTTATTCTGGCTAAATGGCTGGGCTAGATATTATTTTATATATGTAAACTTATCTTCCTTCCTCTAATTCACACAATATCACCTCATAAGTTTAATTTTCATAAGTAATCATTTATCATTTGGTATCAGAATTTGGTCTACTTCTTGGTTTAAACCTAAGATAAACTCTGATATTTTTTTTTCTCCCTACTCGTTTACCTTCATTCTGACAACCTGCTCTCATATTTCACTGCCACCAATAGTAGCTATTGCGACTTGTGGAAGAGAGTTTTTGTTGGTATTTTGCCTTGATTTATGAACATTTGTGAATAATAATGATGTTTTCTGACCTTGAGCTGTGAGCGATTATCGAGACTCATGGTATGGTGGTCAGTGTTGTTCCAACGCCAGGGGCACTCTGTGCGACTAGGACATCGACAAAGTCGCTCGACTAGAAGTGGCAGCCAAAATCGCCGGTGAAGAGTGCTGCATATGCCATGGCTGCTGCACTCGGGCAAACCGCGCTCACTGCGAGCCTGCAAACATTTTATGATATGACTGTCACCGATAGCTGAACTAAACTTTAATAATTGGGATGCAACTTATCTTTTTAGTATAAGTTAAAAAAAACACAAACCTCTCACTCACTCTAAGAAGGGATTTTTTGAAATTAAAGAGGGTTGAAAATAGGGCTTTTTTAAAATTGCTCAAATTAGAAACAGGAAATTAAAAGTGTTTTTTTGTTTTGTTTTTTAATGGGGGTGGGGGGGAGATTATATTGTCGAGTTGAGCTGTTTCTCTCACTGTAAAAGTGCGAAACCTCGGTCTGTCTTCAAATTTCGCATTGAAACTGTCTTTTAAATTTGTGAAAGGCTTTAAAAAAATTATAATTAAAATCCTGCTTTATTAGGTTTTTACCTCTGGTTACACAATAAACGTGCAATATTCATTTTTCTAGGACATCTGGAGGGTGTGGAAAGACACACATACATTAGAAAATCATAATTATGTTCATGTGTAAAAAGTTATCTTAGGCTCACTATAAAACATGTTCTCAAGGGGGAATACCACAGATATATTTAAATAGATAAACTAACTACACAACTTGTGAGTCAGCAGAAACATTTGTTTTATTACAATAATGATTTTTAAATTTTTAATATAATCGGAGAACATTTCATATTCCTTAAAAAAAAGTGTGTTATAGTTTTAAAGTGGGATGGAAGGGCAAGCATGCAGTTTTTATAACAAAATCAGTTTTGGGCACAATAATTAAAATAGTTCATTTATTTTGGTTTATTGGGGGGAGTTTTTTTCATAAAAACTATAAAAATAAAAACCTTTCATAAGTGTAGAATGAAAAAGTAAATACTTTTTATCATCATTCTTTGGCTACATTCATTTTTGCTTAGAAGCTGATGGCTGCATATTTTCTTTGATTCCCCCACCCCCCCACCCCCCCCACCCCGCCAAACAAACAAAAACTGGAATGGAGTCTAAATATTTTCAAGACAGAACACAGAGTCAAACACCTTAAAATATTTTGTAGTTTTAAGACATGTATTATTTGTACTGATGTCCCAATACCTTTATTTTTCTCGATTTCAATTCTTGAACATTTCCTATTTCATTATGTTTCCAAGCATCATCCTCATATAAAAATATTTATTCATAGCATATGAAAAAAAAACTAAAAAATGCAAATAGTAATTAAAAAACCTCATAATTCTAACAATGAAAATTATCTGTTTTACCCAGTATTAAAGTTCTTTACACAACTAATACAATAATTAGGAATCACAATAGTAAGCAAAATTTATTTACCTACAAATAAAACTGCACTGAGTCAAACATTAATAATAACTAAAAGATATAATAAACAATTCTCAAAAACAAGTCATTTAAATTCATTAAATAGGGTCTTTGAATGAACCATAATATATAGCAAATAACGGTAAATACACTAATTTGAAAGATAAACTGATTCTGAATTTGATCATTTTTCTTAGTTGCCAGTACTTTTATTGAGAGGTAAAATTGAATTAACGAGAATTGTAATATTAATTTTTATTCTCGATCATTTCAATACCACTAAGAATCAAGGGTATTGAGGTATATAAGAATTTAGTTTTACATCCTCTTCTACTTGTTTGTCTAATCAGTTTGTGTATAGTCATATTTTCATATGGAGAGCCTTTCAGAAAATATTAAAAATTGTACTGCAGTCAACATTTATAACATGTTACTATATTACATATACACACACACATATGTATGTGCATGTGCATGTATACATATACACGTCCACATGCACACAAACACACACAATCACACTGTTACTTTATGGAGTAGGCAAGAAACTGTGCATATAGCTCAAAAAATAACTTCATACTTACTTAATCCATCATCACAAACTTTCTCCAAACTTAACTATCTTTGTATACTCCCTTTGCTTCAACAACATCCATACACAAAGTCATAACTATATTATTATTGCTATTCTATATATGTTGATATCTACTAAAAGTGGCAGCTGCAGATGTCATGACTTGACATATGCATACTTGAAAGTATGCTGTCAAATAAAACCCCTCCTTCGAATCATCAATCATCATCAACTTTCCAGCCTACGGTCGGGTCACTTAAGTAAAATGTCTCCATCTTTCTCTATCCTTCCACCATTCCTCCTCCTTTAATTGTTTCCATTCTTCTTCTCTCACTTGCACACCCTCTGTTATCAGCTCCTCCCATATCTTTCTTAACCTCCCCTGCGGTCTTTTACTTAAATACTTCATTTCCATCATTACCTATGGTATCCTCTCCTTCTCCATTCTCGGTCTTGCTTACTCCACTATATCATGTACTCCCTGTACCCCCACTCTCTCCCAGATATTTTTATTCCTAATCTTGTTTCTCCTCATGACAGTTAACATGCCCCTCAAAAACTTAATTCCCATGTCCTCCACTTTCCTCGTCTCTCTTACATTCATTGTTCATGTTTCTGTCGTATATGTGACAATGGGTACGAAGTATTCCCTGTACAACACTTCAAGGGTAAGGGTCTTCCCACGAATATTGGACTGTAATATGGTGAACTATGACCTCCAAGCAGCCCAGATAAGATATTATAGTCACAGTTCAATTAGAAGGGTCTTGTTTATACTTACACCATTGAATATGTTGACTAAGAAATTACTTTTACACTTTCTCTTGAAGGTTGATACTATACAAACATGTCAAATTTTTAGTCAAATAATCTCTTTTACTAAATAAAGTTAGGAAAATTTGAGATGGTAGTGAGTAAAAGTTCATAGGTACGCTTGAGTTAAATAAAACTATGATATTATAGCCTCTATTTGTACAAGTTTAGTTTTTGAAATTTGTCTTAAATTATATTTAAATTTTGTAAGGTTAGATATTAAAAACTAGTACCATATGTTAAGTTCACTATTAGTAAATATATTAGCGATATCAATTTACATAAAATAAAACTGCAACATTTAAAGTTGAATGAACATGAGTGATTTAATTTGACTTTCAAGTTAGTGATAGTCTATGTTCTATACACTCTGAAAGTATAAATTTGTTTAATTAATGATCTAATTATTTGGTGTAATGGTAGGCCTGTTCTTTGTAAACAAAAAGTGTTGTTCAAAATTAACTCTCAATTATTTTTATTTCATTTTAGTATAGGTGTGTGAGTTTATTATGTATGAACTATTTATACTGGCACCCCACAACTTTCATATTGCCTTCACGGATTATAAAATAACACATCTGAGAGATGAACAGATTTTAAAGTACTCCTAGTCTTGGCGAGCACTGTAGATGTTTTCTCTCTAGCGGTAGGAATTTAACGTCCCCAACTGTTACCTTTAAACACCAAGACTATTAAATGCATAATTTAAGGAGTATTCTAGAGAAAATGCACTTTCATTATCATATATAGGGGATGTTAAAACCCACCTCTACTAAACCTAATGATCTGGGTCAGAACTATAAATAACGCAAGCTTGACTGCCTAGTCATGTTATATTATTACCTCCCCTGGGTAGACAAAGTCCACATCATCCTCGTTGTTGGTGGTTGTAGCAAAAGAGGCTGTGGATAGTGGAACCAGAGCCAATAGCAGTATCACAGCCTCAAGGGAACTCATGTCAGACGCGACTGATAAAAGTGTGTCTCTACACACGATAAGCTGCAGAATAGTGCCAGTATAATGGGTATCTACTATTTACTACTGATAAAAGTGTATCTCTACACACGATAAGCTGCAGAATAGTGCCAGTATAATGGGTATCTACTATTTACTACTGATAAAAGCTTGTCTCTACACACGATAAGCTGCAGAATAGTGCCAGTATAATGGGTATCTACTATTTACTACTGATAAAAGTGTGTCTTGCCACACGCTATTCTGCATTAAAGTGGATGTTTTCTACTGATAAAAGGAGTCGACTATGTGTTCTTGTAGTTCTTTATTTGCCATTTTTCTTTTCACTACTCTGAATAGATGAGGATTAATATAAACTGGAATAATATTTGTTTTATCACTGCTTTTTACTACCGGTTTAGATTATATGCATGTATAATTATTATTTATTACTCTAATGGGGTAGGCACGAGAAAGGAAGAATTTTAGAGGTAATCTACCCATATTTGATTGGAAGTAGAGTGGAAAACCATTCAGAAAAAATAACCCTCAGTAGACCCTACCGGGATTCGAAACTCGATCACCCCATCATCGCGATACCAGTCTAACAGGAGAGTGACGCCATAGACCATACAGCCACTCAAACGAGTTAACTGGTATAATTGTTAAGGAGAAGGCTTTAAGCCTTACCTTAATGGTTTTCTCTGGCACTATCTTATAAACTGCACTACTAGTGGAAACAAGCAAGGTAAATTTTCCATCTTTCAGGGTAAACAGAGTGTTATTTTTTAAAATTTTTTTTCCCTATTTAGTAGACATACATTTTTAGATGATCCTTAAGTTTATCATATCATTAAAAACAATTTAATATTCCCACATAATATTAATATAATTATCATGGTAATCATCATCAACATATTGAACGGTTTCCAGTCTTGAGTCCGAGGTCGATAATGTAAGATACCATTCTTCTCTTCTCACTTGCACACCTGCTCCTCTCATCTACATTTGTATCTCTTGCAGTATTTAACCTCCAAACCTCAACGTCCTCATTCTCCTTGGGATCTTTTCCTTTCTCATTCTCATTACATGTTCATACTATCTTACCCTTGCTCCTTCTAATTTCTCATGTACCCCCTGTAGCCCAACTCTTGTGCAAATATAAATAACAATACTAACCTGTTTTGGTGACTGCATGGTCTTGGGTGCTACTCTCGCAATGGACTAGACTGTCGATGCCAGGGAGAGCATGGTTTGATACTGGTTCGGTGTACTGAGGGTGGTTTTTCCTTAATAGCTTCCTACTCTTTGTTTACACAAATGTGTGTACACTTTTTCCAAATTCAATCTTCCTCATCCTAACCTATTAGTGTACTTAGTACATAAGTGTATAATCTGAATGGCTAGTAAGATGTGGTGTTAATTAGTCCATTTAAAAATATCTGGTTTACACTCATTAGATTCCAACTGTCAGTGTATTGCTGAGTCATAGTTTGTATTAAGTACAGTGCTCATCCATCACAGTTATTGGAAGCTATATTGACTTTCTCGAAACAGTCTTTGCTCATTTTCTGTGTTGCAGTGCTTTAACGTCCGTTTTTTTAGCACTATGTCTTGCTACCCATTTGGGTTATACGCTTATGTAATATTTACACTAATGGTCTAGAGATGAAAAAGGTTGAATTAAGAGAGAGTGTACCTGCATTTGTGTGGAAAGAGAGCATGGTAAAACCACCCTCAATACACTCGACCAGGATCGAACCCAGCCATTGGCAGTCTAGTTTCTTTGCAGATTATCACTTCAGACCATACGACCACCGAAGCTGGTTGTTTTATAGTTGATGGCAACAACCTAATGTTAATGTTTCAGTCGATGGAAGCCACCAAAGCACTTTTGAGGCACAGCCTGCGCTCAAAGCTGGATGCTGCCCTTGACTCGGAGTCAGCGCTCTTGGTGCAACACTGGTGCAGCTCTGAGTGCCAGGCGAGTTTCCGCAGCTTTCTTGAGCAGGAAGATGTGTTCCTCCAACGCCCGCGCCTGCTCGAAGCTTGACCCTGGACTCGCCCTTTGGTTTTTTAAAAAGAGTAGTTGTTAACGCCTCACTAGCGTCGCATACCCGCACAAGGGATGCTAGCAAATTACAGGTTACCTTATATGTTGTGTTATTGTTGTTTTGATGGGAATAGTACATTTGAAAAGTTTCATTGCTCCCCCTGTTACTTGATTAAAAAAACTTTATAATAATATATTAAAATCAGATGTATAGAAGTGTTCGGATGTACAGTTGTCACCTATTGAAAGGATTAGATTTTCTGTTGGGTGGTTTACATCATTTGGAAGAAGCATTTTCACGAATGACTTAACACCGTAGGTTCGGTTTTAATCTTAATTCTTTGATTAATTGTTACTCTTTACTGAAGATAGGACATGATTGTAACCCTTTAATAATAGTTAGTTCTACTATAAGCAAGAAGATGGACCAACTTGGGAAATCCAAAATCATGATAATATATATATATTTTTGTTTAAATCGAACATGTGTTTACAGGCCAGTATCAAGTAATGTTATAAAACAATTTCTGTGGACAACATTATTATTTCAGTTCAAAGGAGACGTGTCAAAATTAACTAACATTTACAGTAAAATAAAATAATCTTTGTTTGTCAAACTGCTTAATTATTTTAGATGATTAGTTAATCAATTAGGCTATTCTTAATCACTGTATGGCAGGTTTTTGAGTTTTTGAATATGTAATTTAAGAAAAATACCTTAAAATTCCATATAGAAAGTAAAATGGCAGTGTTAATTATCCTATCCTTCAAGATAGATTTTGTGATTCTTAAAGATGAGCATGACACTGTCTTTGTTTACTTTACTAAAAGGGCTAAATAATATTACAGACCTTCTTCCTAACAATATATTTTATATAGACATACATATTTTCTGACTATTCAAAATGTGAGAAACAATTTTATTTATATGGTAACTTTTAAACATAAATGATTTGATAATAATTTTATTTGCTTAAATGACTATGCTACAAATATAAATATTCATGATATGTTTATAATATTTATCCTAGTATACTTTTTTGAAATTTACTTTAACGAATACCAGAGTGATAGCAGCAGCCAAAATATCACGAGAGTCCTCTTACGATAATATTAGATACACAATTTCCAGGGTGTCCAGTGACCTTGAAAACAGAAAAATGTCAGAGAATTTACTTTTTCAGGAAAAAGTTGGGGAATCTTTACATGCTCACTAAAAAAAATTCTCATATTTTATTTACAATCGTCAAAATTACATTTTTCTTTCATTCAATATCACTGTGAACCTTTTAACACAGTCACCCCTGTTGAGCATACTAATCTCAGTTCTCACTCAAAGTCAACGTGTGATTGTCTTGTCATATTTCCACTACACTACCATGCGTCTTTAGCCAAAGTTGTCATGGTTATATGTATGTGTGAAAAATAAACTATAAAAGAATGTATCCCTCAACAATTTTAAACTGTTCTGGTATAAGACAATCTTTTAATGTCTCATTGTGATTTAATAAATAGCCCATTGTTTTAGGGTGAAATCCTTAAACCCCTTCATAGAGTGACACAATATCAGAATGTGTACATATCTAAAACTTATTAAATTAAGTTGTGACCTCAGTAAAGAAAATGTTTATGATATACTTAATATTTGTAATTTGTATAATTATATGGTGACTGTAAAGACATAGTAGCTCTGTAAAACCTGGAAAAGTCAGTGAATCTTAAAATATAGTTTGCTGGACACCCTGATTACATCTGAAACATAAATATCATCATTAAAATACAGTTATTCGGTTGACAGCAGCAATAGTGAAATTAGTAAAGTAAGATTTTAATTTAATTTAATTTGTCTTTTCATTGAAAGATTTGCTTTTTATACGTATAGCCATGGTGAGAGGGTTGTTATTTGACAGCTAGCCAATAGTTCTTTATTGAAAACATTGACTGAAATAAATAATAAGTGTTATCAAAATACTTTCCTAAGAATTACTGTATAATTGGCATATTCGTAACTCAAATTAATACTATTATGTGTGGCAACAAGAGATATAGATTACGAACTACTGAATTAAAAAGTATATATTCACACTTTTTTCCTATAACTGGCCACCAAAATAAATGTTTTTTATAAATTAGAAAGAGCTATTTAAAATAGTAGTTTCAAAATATTATTATTATTATTATTATTAGCACCGCGTCTTACTACCCATTCGGGTTATACGCACTTACGCTAATGTGTAATGGTAGGGTGATTGTGAGATGAAATGAAGGACCTACAGTTTAACGTGGAATCCGAACCACGGTGGAGGCCTGGCATTCCCCACATTCACAAGATGTCTTGTCAGAGGTGAAGGAAGGGTTTGGAAATCAGATAAATATTTGCCGGGACCAAGGATTGAACCCCGGCCGGCAGCATAGAAGTCTCACACCTTACCCCTAGACCACCAGGTCACCAGTTTCAAAATAAAACTTAAAACTTTTTATTTTGTAAACAGCGCATGAACACAACTGCCTTGATGGTTTGTATGAAATCATAACTGACCTTGTTTCGGCTGGTTTGCCATCTTGATTTCGGAAGAACACGCCGCATTTTAGAAGCTTCCACTTTAAAAACTTGTTTAGTGAACTACAAACGCTGTTTACACAAAAAAAGAAACATCCAAACTAATATTTACATATGTTTGTATTTCAATAGTGTGAAAAGAGTTAATAATAAAAACAATTGTTTGTGTTAATGTTGACTGCCAAAAATAACATAACTCAACATATGGTCTTGCAGATCATTTGTTTTGGTGAATCATTACATAGTAATAATAAATAATGGATACATGGTAACTTTTCCCTGCTGTCAGATACCACCTCTCCTGCCAAGGATGCCCTTTATTAACCCTTTTAGTGCCACAAACCGATCTGATCGGCTCCACCTAATACTGTTAAAAGTGGTGAGGTCGGCTCTCCATATTTAAGCTAGTTCTTGCTGTATCTTATAGATAGTGTAGTAGTGCTATATATCACTGGAAAGAGAACATTTCCCTCGTTTATTTTATATAATCAATCATAAATATTTGTTATTGGAACTGGGAGTTTAGTACATTTACAATGAGAGGGTCATGTACTCAAGGTGCTAAGTGCAACACACATTTACATATGAACTGCATGGAAAAACATAATTGTGACTCACATTCATACTGATGTAAATGTAAACAGTTTTCAAATGTAGGGTTAAATTGTTCTGAGTTTAGAAAAATATACTATTTAGATTTTCATGTTATGTCATGTGAATGAAAAGATTTATTTACCAATTTAAGTAAATAGACTTTATAAATTTATATAGTATTTTTAAAAAATATTATAAAAAGCTTTTTGAAAAACACATTCATTATGTTTAGGCCTAAATATATTTTCATGAAGTAAGGAATATAATAAAACTTGCTGTAAGGTAAGCAATAACGGCCCAAATATATCTAAAGTAGAATATCAAATAAAAATTTCTGTAATTACTATTTATAATCACATACATTCAAAACCTTATTTTCTTGTATAAAACTAAATCCACTAAAACAAAATAATATTGAAATGTATATCATATTTTTTTAAATATGTTAATTAGCATTAGTTTTGAAAAAAATTAAATTTTAAATTTAATTAAATCGTATTAATTTATTATTATTAAATAACAGTACATACGAATTAAAATGATAGAAAAATCTAAATAATCACTTCATAAATAAAGGTTTGGCGAATTTTCTTGCAAACCCTTTCAAACATGAGGAAATAGCTGTGGCATTCTTCACACACGAAACCTAACAGGCCTCTGGCACTCTTTGTGTGCAAATTCTGAATTAGGCATGGCACTAAAAGGGTTAGAATGCTTCACTTGTCTCAATATTACGGTTTTCTAATGTAACTACAGTTAACCACACTAAGTTTCAACACCTGGCACAAGCTCCTTTATGTAACATACTAGATATAATTGAAGTGTAACTTTTGGACAAAGGAATTGAACATTTGTCTAGGAGTTATTTTTCATTGGAATAAACCTTGTGAATGGCAGTATAGTGTTAACAAAAACTAATCCACCTATTTATGTTCTGTCTAAGAGAGGAGAAATATGGGCTCTTGATTATACCTATTCTTATTTTGTTTGCCAAATTAATGTTTTCACAACTATTTTGTGTTAAGTAACTTATTTTTCACTGGCATGTGTTTATTACATAAAAATATTATAAAACAAACCATTTGTAACAAATAAATTATATTTTTAAAGCCATAATTTTTTTATATAGTTGACTTGAGGCATATATATTATTGTAACCATTATATAGTTGTTAAGCCAAATTTGCTATTGGCTAATTTCTCCAACTGCTATTGATTAAAAAAATCCTTCAATTCAAATGCCTGTAGCAAATCTGCCATTTTATTTTTGAATGGACTTTTAACTTATAGAATAAAAATACTTATTATATTATATGAAATCATCTAATATATGTTTTTAATTTGACACAGGTAAAGCTTATAAATTTGTGGTAAAATATCCTGTGCTAAATTTGTTAATGTAGAAAGTAGTTGCTACACATAAGACTCATTTGGATTTCGGAAATAAATTTTAACTTTGATTTTATTTAGAAAAAATTACAGTGCACTTCTTCAGGTGGATGTAAATAAAAAGTTTATAAAAGTATGATGTAAAAACACGTAAGATGTTCTAACATGTTTGTTGATTAATAATTAGTTGAGGTTATTTGGAATGTAGCATTGGGCTATATGTTTGAATGATTTTCTCTAGAAATTCACCAAAATAAATTAAGTGAGACTGACTAAAACTTTATTTATTTATTTGGGGGCATGTTTTCCATATTAATATTAATTATTTGATTTGGAAATATTTCTATATAATTTTATCCTTCCTTTATTATAAAGGTATTGTTTGACTCACTCAAGAAATATATGAAGCCTGATTTGATGGTTTGTAAATCTACTTGAATAAACACCTACTTAATCATTAAAATATATTGTAAATTATACATTTATAAACAAAATTTATTTGACCCTATACATGCTAGAGAAAACTTGTGATCATATTTTTTTGGGCCTTTTCTGGATTGAGGGATAGGTGAAACAAAGATTTTTCGATATCAGTGATCACATTGACTTACAGATCGATATTTTGTCACGGTTGCAGTTTGTTGCAGTATCGATATTCTAGCCCAGTCACTGGTGTATTGGGCCACTGTTACACGTGTGCCACTGTAGTCATGGTGGTTATTAGTTCATCTAAACATTTGTTTTAAATACTTAAAATAAGTCCTTTATTTGGTTTATGAAACATACGATGATTAATTCTTAGGAATAATACTATACAATATTCAAGGCTACCACCTGTCTGGAAAACCTAGAAAAATAAGGGAAATTTCAGTGAATTTCTCAAATTTCATAAAAAATGACTGAGAATTTTAAAATATAAAGCCAAATTTTCAAAATCTTTTTTTGCTAAACACCTATTTTTACATTGGTGTTTTTCTGTTTAGTAATTAATTAAAATTGCAATCATAATTTAAGAACTTCACAGTGAAGGCTATTGCTATAATGTGGCATTACTTAATCTAATAACATCAGCGTATGCATCGTGGTCACTGTTCTAGTTGTGCCTTCAATATGACATGTAATACGCATGTGGGTATTGATCTTTTGTATTATTAGTTCCAAAACGATGCTTTATCATTTTCCATATTGATTGAAACTTAATTTTTAAAAATAACACTTTAATTAATTATTATGTTAAAGCATTATAGCAAAATTATTTATTTAATACATCAATAGCGTTGCAAATTTGCTTTTTCAGTATAGTGACTCTTTGTGCATGCTCAAATACAGATTTCTTTTAATGTATCTCAATTCTAAAATGACATGCGTACGGTATTTGTTTTGAAGTCCAAAGCATTGCCTCTCAACCCCCCACTATTTACAACTAGAAATAAAATGTTTTGTGTAAACCTTCTCATTCCTGCCACATTATGTTGTGTTGTTGTAACTATTGTATTTTTGTCTGGAACACCTGGAAATGTCAGGTAATTATAATGTTATAAATTAGTGGCAACCCTGAATATTGCTTTAGAATATATAAATTGGGTTTATTCATTTCAACTATATTATAGTATATAGTGTATATGTTTGGTTTAGTAAAGTAAATTATTGAAAAATCTTAAGTGATGTTATTGTAAATAAAATTGGTTTAAGAAGATAAGGCTTCCACCATACAAAGTGCTCGAGTAGCGGCTCTTTATCAAATGATGTTTATTGAAACATGAGAGCAAAGGACATGAAACCGCTACTGGATACACCTATGAGTCACCAAATCACTAACTGATATTCTGTTAATCACTGTTGCTGCTGCTTTTTCAAACCAGAGTGCTCAGCTGTCGCCATCTTACAGTATATCACTGATATCTCGATCACTGCTACTTTTTAGTTGTAGTCATTGGTAGTGACGACCAAAAAGTATTGGTTATTTTTCAGCCATCTCTAGCAGGAATGCAAATTTTACTCCAAGAAATTGGGAAGGGACAATAATTTCCCCCAGAAAAATATTAGAATATATATTTTTTTATCATATGCTCCTAATATAGTGCAAAGTTTTTCTCCAAAAAATTTCCTTCTGAAAATTGTATTTCTTTTATTTTTACAGTCTAACATTTTTCACTGTTTAATAAGCTGCAGTGTCCTATAGCGGTCTATTTTGTAGAATGCTGGAACTGTATCACCCAGTAGGTGGAAATCATCGTGCACATCTAATAATAAACTCAAAGTCTAAACAAAGCCAGAGAAAGGGAAGATTTTGACCCTTCATTGTCACTGAATTGGTAATTCAATAGGTCAGTATCAGTTGGTGGCAGAATTTGTCGTGCGTTACTGGTATTAAAGGACACTGAAATATTGGGAGATGTGTTTTAACAACTTACAATTAGCACATTAAAATTAATAATCAAAATGTTGAAGTTCATTTCAGCATCTTTGAGAATGTGGAATTCATATGTAAAATATTCTAAAATTGAATATTTGTGTGAAATTGATTACTTTATCTTTATATGCAAATAATGGTCAGTTATATTGATTTTTGTGGGAATTAGTGATATACAAACTATATACATTTTTATTTAATATCAGATAACATATTTATTCGGTTAAAATTGCCATAAATATGGTACCAACTGCATTATCATAATTTTCTCCCATAACAAATGAAAGATTCTGGTTCAGAAAAAATATTTCCCTCCACCAAAGACCATTAATAAATCTGATCTGGCTATGATGACGGTAAAATTGTGAGTAAAGGTAAATAAAATTTAAAAATCTGAAATCTATCTCTAATTTTTCTATCCACTTAATAAGTCTGAGTAGTGTTTATTTTTATAATTTTTGGCAAAAAAAAAATTACTTTTATTTACCACAAATAGGGTCTCATACCCTTGGCAAATCTGCAAGTGAATGATTGTGTTGAAATGAAGGCCTCCTCAGTGTCTTTATTAAACAAGAGAATGAGAAGAAGCTCCATAAATCTAAAATAAACTGTCTAATTTGTTGAAGTTTTTACCTTTAGCCGTACAATATTTGGGCCACTATGATAATTTTTTACTGACCTTTACATGTTCAGTATTCAAATACAAAATATCAATTGAAACCTAAGATTCATTTCAAGCCATATAGGACTGTATCATCTTATTCTAGAATAATCAAATTTTGCAAATTAAAAAGGAATTAAACGTTTGTGAAAATTATAACATCAATTTCAGTTGTGAAGTGATGGTAATGACAAGGAAAGGAAGAGGTTAAGGCTTAGTAAAGCTATAAAGTTGGATGGAGTAAAGCTGAGAAAGTTATAGAATGTAAAATAAAATATCTTTTGGGAGTATTATTGAGGTGAAGGTTGGGAGAAGAGAGGATTTAATAAAAATAGCTGTTATGAAGAAGAGAAATGTCTTTGAAGTGTAAGGAAGTCACATATGCATGCTGTCACAAAAATACAAAACTAAACAGAACTGGTAATTAAGTTGTTCAGGCAAAAGTGTGGGCATGAAATAGCAGAGGAAGCAATGGTGAGATGGTATGGTCATGTAGTGAGGATGGAAAATGAGAGAATGCCAAAGAAAATTGTGGAGACGTATTATGTAGGAAAACTACCATAATGGAGACCAAGAAAGAGATGAGAGGAGTAGATAACAGAAAGTGTTAAAAGGGAGAGGATAAGAATAAAGGAAGATGGAGGCATTTTACTAAACTGACCGGCCACTGAAACTGTTGCTGATGATAACAAACTTTAGATAAAAGCCACCAAATAATATATAAATTAAGAAAAAAAAAATTGTACTAACACATCATCATCAGTTTGTCGTTGCAACGAACCGGGTACCGGGTGAGTCTCTTCCATTTCTTTCTATCGAGATACTAGCGTGTATAAAATGAAAATATCAAAATATAATGTTAATATGATGAGCATTAATACAAGAAACCATAAAAAATAATACGCATTGTTTTGATCCAAGCAAAATTTTATTTTTTTCTGTGCACCGTGTCCAACTACCTGTTTAGGCCATTTGCATATCTACACTAGTGGGATAAAGGTTTAAAAGTAAAATTCAGAGTAAATTTAGTCACATTTGTGGGGAGGGAGAATGGAAAACTATTGAGGGTCCTTTCTAGAGAAAAAAATAAAATGAATATTTTCATATTAAACTTATTTAATGTTCTTACAACATCAACATTTATGACTGATCAAGGTTATTTATTATGAAGAACTAGACAAACTTTGATCTATCCTGAACACAGGCAACAATATCCTACCTAACCACCTCTCACACAAAATCTTCTCAACAGTGCTTTAAGAATCATTCAAACGCCCCCCTGATCCGTGCAACATTCTGGTTCACCCTAAATTGCCTGATCCAGTGACAAACATCAGGTCAAAGGTTCCTACCCTTGCAACAAACTAAGATGCAGTACCCGCAAAATACACGAACCTCCCACCTCATTCAACAGCAGATTCGCACAAATGGAATACTCTATGACACAGCTCCACAGAAAATCTTAAATACCTGTTACAATGCTGCCACTACATTACTGAGGACATTAGCCTCACTACAGGAACACTCGCACAACAAATGAATGGTTACCATTTTGATACCAACCAGAACAACTGAGTAGCACTTCATACCCAAACAGATTGTTCATATTTTGACTCGTGCATAGTACTAGAGTAACACGAGCCCTCCCTAATAGTTTCAATGCTGTCTAGTTTTATAGGTGGGAACTTGCTCACCAATATATAACTAAATCTCTCATCCTTATATAAACACTAATAATTTAATATAATAAAATAAATACAACACACTAAAAGTCCAAGAGCAGGCAACAACAGAATCTAAGTGATCATGTTCTACCTCTAGTCATGCTACCGTAGTCCAGTTTGTGTTTTACTTTTTCATGCTGAAGAAGAGGATTGATGTACCCCAAAAATTTCATGATTGTTTGTTGTGTTTTTAATTGTGAGCTTTTAGGCCTTGCCCTTCTATCCTCCTTTGAATGTTTGATTTAAAATAACCTTTTGACACAATTTCTCCTTTCTATGCATATTTAATTTGTCTCCCTTTTGTGTTTTTTGGCTTCTTTTAAGAAGTTGTTTTGAGTGTTTCAAAATTCACCCTGATGAGTTCTGATAAAATTAAACCTAGATCAGGGAAGTTTGCGGTAACAATCAATTTTCTTCAAGGGGCAGGCATTACTTATTTGTCCAGTTACACCATTGAATGTGAGAACTGTGTTTTCCTTTTCATTGTAAAAGTCATTATATGTTTGTTACCTTTTTATATGTTTCTATCAATCTTTCCTGTACCTTCTTCCATATTATAATATAACGTAATAATAATACTTAGCACCGTGTCTTACTACTCGCACATAATAATAATATTAAATATTATTAAAGTTGACCACAAAAATATGTGTTTTGTGTTTTCTTAAATTCCCTTACGGTCATGTTCTTTATCTCAGAATACAGTAGCAATCAAATGTGTCACTGAATTAATTGACAATGTAGTTCTATTGTGTCATTGCAATAAATTTCCTCTAGCAATATTAATAGTGTACAGAACTATTAATTGTGTATGCAGCATGTTAACTTTTTCTGTTTCTTGTATTAAGTTTTGCTGACAAAAGTTTTATATAATTTTTTGTGGGCTGTTTTATCATTCTATCTTAAGTATATCCACTCATTGAACTTGTACACCAATGAAAATGTTTTCGCTATTTCTTTTCTAAAGAATTCAGGAACAGTTATTTTTCTTCTTAACAATGTTGACTAACTGGTGAATTCAAAGCATCTTAAATCGACGCACCTAAGACGCCAATGTACACAATTTAAAGAGGGATCAGAAAATGAGCAGCTCATTATACAAGACCTCTTGTCTATTTGTTGATAACACTTTCACTGACGAGTATAAACACTACTATTTGCATCTGGACAATATTAACTTGCATTTCAAATTTAACTTTTACTGGTTTTATGTTCTAGATAGACATATTCTCCCAAGGACTTTTTTAAATCTACATCCTGGTAGAACGATTTAAAATAATATGTATACCAAAAAACTATTTCAAGATCAAATAAATAATGTTGTGACATTGTAAGACTATTTTTTAGAATTATTAAAGAATTTATGGTTTTTGTTTTAATGTTATATATTTTTAAAACTCACTGAATAAAACTTGAATAATTAACACGGGAAATCCTATCTTGACTTGCTGCTGTGTCAAAGTTAGGCAATGTCTTTAATCTAGAGCAGTGGGGCACAACCCTAGGGTATTGATTCCATTTGGGGTCCTAAGTTATTAAGGCGTCACTGATATTGTTTTTATGGATGACATAGAAGATATGAAAAACCCCTGTTAGGTAAAATGCACCCTTTTTAATCCGGTAAGCAAATGTTATGGGCAGTAAAATTATTTTTTGCTATACACATTTGACAGCCTTAAAAATTTATAGAGTGCACCAAAAAATCCATGTAGACATAGAAAACACTAATTTATTCATATGGTGAAACGGGGTTTTCTAAATAAAATACTACTTCATTGGTGTCACGCCCACAATAAGGCTGTGTACCGCTGAGCTAGTGATCTTATCGTTTTGAGGTTAATTTGTAAATTTTTCTTTAATTCTTACATTAAAATGGCTGCTTCAACTCTGGTAAAATTTATACCAATAATACCGTGCAAGGCAAATTAACCCAAAACAATAATGTTTTAGACTAAACATAAACTTATTATTGCATTACCTAAGAAAAACTGTGACTTTGGTTTGTTATAAAATGCTGCAATATTTTTGGACACGGCGTGTGAGTGTGTGCACATAAAGAAATATGTGTTTATTTTAAGTGCTCTGTGTATCATATCTTTATCACTTGAATTAAATAGGTAACAAGGAATAAAATATTATTTATAAGGTATTATAAAATAATAGTCTTTGTAAATAATCATAACTACTTCACTCTTTGCTGTAATTCTATGTAATTACTGTTCAACACTCCCAAAAAATAGGGAAAAGCAAAACTCGATTATTAGTTTATTAAATATATATCAGAAGTTTCAAATATGTTTTTCTTTGACATTAATTCCTATTCTCAAAAGTCTTGTCTATATTATGAATCCCACAACCTTTGTTGCAGTCAAATAAATGTTTGGTAAAAACTAGTCAAATTGTTGATTTTATATGACTATTACTGGCAATAAATTAACTTTACTTCAAATTGTGTTGATTTTTGGTTCATGTATTATTTGATAACATTATTGTATACATTTTATTGTTCAAAATCTAAACTTGTGTAAAACAACATACCATCATGTATATCATCGTGTATGTTTTATCATAATCACTGTGTTCTAATTAAATATAATTTATGCTGGGACAACATTAAGACCATACAGGAGCTGATTCAAGTCTATTTGATTTGTATTTTACCCTGCATAAGTTTCTGTTTGAAAGATCATTTAACTTCTTTCTAGCAATGATTATTGTTTTAGTTTGAGTAATTAAAAAAATAGTGGTTATTTAGCAAAGTTTGCATTTATTATTGCTGTGTCCTCTGATAAATACCTGTTTCAATAGTTTTATCTTTTTCATAATTTAATCTCATCCCCACGTCCCCCATCTTTCCTATCTGAATAAGCCAATGTTATTAATGAATTGTTATAATCTTTATTATTATGTTCAACAATCATATCTGTCACTAAATCTATTTTTACATGTACATGCATCAGGTCATGTGATCTGCAACTATTACTTTTGATAGATAACAATAACAATATAGTAAAATAATGGAAGAAAGCAAACACATGTACAATTAATTATACAGAACTTAACGAATTTTCTAAGATCAAAATGATATTTAGGTTAGGATATAGGAATAGAAAATAATAATACAGTAAATTGTTATCACTGCTACTATTATTTGTTGCAGCGCATATTAGTCCTGCTTTGGGCTATGCATATATACATACTAATCAAGGGGGCAGAAAAGTGGGGGACTATGGGATTATCTGAACTCTCCCTGGAATTTGTTAACAAACCCATCCTAGAAAAATGAGCTTTCTACGCCCATAGTACCACTTACACCCATGCATTATGGATGAGGAAGGGCTTAATTTAGAGAAAATGTACACAGATTTGTGTTGGAGGGACAGTGGAAAACCATTTAACAAAACCACCTTCTCTACACCCAGCCGGACCCCAACATCAGCAATCCAGTCTATTGCAAGAGTGATGCCTTATAATATTTACCCCTGATGTGGGCGTAATCAATATTGACCACAAAAAATTTGTATGTATTTTCTTAAAGTTCCTCTCCATGAAAATTTGGCTGAAGCAGGTGATCAAAACTGTAACTTCAGTCTATCCACTAGACTCGGGACAAACAGAAATCACCCTTGGCCTTTTGCCAAACTGTTTCCAATGAGAAATATGCTGACATGGTTCTGACACACACTGTACAGCAGGTTGCTCAATTTATATTGTATGATATATCATTATTATTCTTAATCATGTTCACTTTTGTTATGGAAGCATTGTTAAACAGAAAGAAAACATTTGCATATTTAATACCTCTCGCTTTTTTTTTAATGGTCAAAACTTCATGGTTTGATGGCCATTTAATTTTAAATAATAAAATTAATGTTTTATCTTTTTTTCTCAAAGATTGGCCAAACATTTTAATTGCAACTTCAGCCCAAACACAAGTAAAGGATCTCAACTCAACTTGCAAAACTTTTATATTATTTGCACATTTGTCTTTGACAAAATCATGATAATCATACAATATAATTGTTTTTAAATTTATTTCTGTATATTTTCATACACTTGATACATATATGTTTTATAATAAAGGAAATTGATAAAACTAAAGAAATATAAACATAATATTGACTCTAATAAAAATAAAACCCTTTTTGGTGGTTGTATGGTCCAAAGCAGTGGTCCTTAAACATTTGTGGACCACCACCCGTCAGTTCCATAATACTCATTTCAAATGCCCCTTGCCCTATTAAAAATAACATTAAGAAAAGCAATTTGCATTTCCCATTAAATAAAGGACGAAAATAAAATTTAAAATGGTCAACTTTAATAGCTCATTTATTCAAAATCAAATTAAAGCCTTTAAGTTAATTAAACCAAATTGACCAACTTTATCCAGTGATACTGGTTTTTCCAAGTCTGATTGTTATATATAAAGTCTATTAAATACTAATTTTACATCACTGTTCAGTAAATTACATATATTTATTATACATTAAAGGTTTTACAAACGTACATATTTATTATACATCTTTAGGGGAATTATGCATATATTCTTTCATACATGTAATAATCCAAACCGACGACTTTACGTGGCCTGATAAGATCCAGGTTTCTGATGTGTGTTTCCACCGTAGGTTGTTCGAGGTCAATGGCATCCATTGTTTCTGTTAGCGTGTCGCATACATCCACGACGAGTGTATCAATAAAACCGTTGCAATATCGGGAGACGGATGTCGACCACATATCCCGTCGGTTGACGGCGATGTCAATGAGGTTCCACACCTCACAAAGACGCGCCCAGATAGGTGCTAGATAGGCGACCCGTTTGAGTCCGGTGTCTTGTTTCTCGCTGATGACCACCATACAGTCACAGCACATGCGCCTAAGAGATATTTCATGATTAATCAGACTAATCTTCTGAGGAGGTTGCGTGTTGCTGAACAACTTTAATATGACAGACTTGTAATTGCACAGTTCTTGCCACTCTGTACGTTTAAACACCGCACAATTCTCCCAGCTGGACATAAGGCGCAAAGTTGTTCTTGACACTCATACCGATGATGACTCGTTTGGCGTGGACTTCATCCAGCGGAAACAGCGTGTTGGAAATACTGGTGATGGCGAGTGGACTTCATCCAGCGGAAACAGCGTGTTGGAAATACTGGTGATGGCGAGTGGCCTTTGCTCTTCGGGTACAAATGTCTTGACCTTCCATTATGTTTGATCGCTTCGACGCCTGTCGTGATTATGGCTGACACGCCGTTGGAACGCTCTTTTATAGCCAACGGAGGGAAGACAGGGTGCCCGTTGATTGAACGCAGCCTCTTGACCATAACGTCTTGGATGTGTTGTAATATCTCAACCCCTTAGCGTCGTTGTATGTATGATTGCTGGGTGAGACTAGGGCTAGGCACGTTCTCATTGGAATGATCTGGGCAAGATAAAGAAGGTACATGAGACAGTAATGTCCGCAAACGTCTAAGGATATACTTTGAAGTTGTATCGTGTTATGAAATCACCGCTATCCTAGAGAATACCATGCAGTTTGATGACGATATAGTTGGCTTGATTTTTAGCAGTGGCGTAAAGTTCCTCGATGCCGTAAGGGGTTTTTAACACCTAAAGTTGAAGTAATATACGCATACATATAAAACACTCAGTTCCTTGACGATAAACTCTTTGTTGTCACAGATGAAGCTCTGGAAATCCACAATAACGTCCTTGATTTAAATGACGAGTGTAAGGGGCGGGAAGTCACTTATATTAACTCCCATAATCGGTCACGACGTTTCTGTCCTTGTCGATAGTGATGATATTTAAATGTAAAATTTTCTGTCATAATTGATACTACTGCACTCACATCACTGGTTCGAGCAACTTGAAGACCACAAAATATTTGGGGCTTTTTGTTTTACTTGTGTCAACCTCAATGTGATAATGTTAATGCCCTTAAAGCTGACAAAGTTATATTGAACAGTGCATGAACCTGCAAAACACACTCATGGCTGAAAGTAACTTGGGTATTAACGACTTGTAACTCTGGGAAGAATTAAAACATTTCAGGCGTATTCTACCAAACATGGAAAAATCTCTGTATTCAAAAAACATTTTACAACATATAGAGGAAACAAATATGAGTACTACTTTCCCCAACATCTGGGTGTAATTTAGTATATTGTTGCCCATGCCAGTGATGGTTGCTAGTGGTGAACGCAGTTTTTCACAGCTAAAACTGGTCAAGATTTGTCCTCGATCTACTATACCGATGAAAGGCTGTCGTCGTTAGCAATATTATCCATAGAAAATGACATAGCCCGCAAGCTTGACCTTTCTTCAACTGTGACAAATTTCGCCCAGGTGAAACCATGTAAAGCACCCTCTTTTTTTTAGTAAAACCATGTGAGCCAAAGGAACCGAGCCTGCCAGGAGTTATATATCATCCACGAGTCTGATTTTGAGTATTTAACATTACGGACTAACGGACATACCATTCTATATTACGTTGTTATTGAATTGTGCTTGTATGAATGCCAACAATTTGTGTTGAGATATATTATTTTTGCCTGAACTGCATTTTTTCCCATTATATAAAAAAATATACACAAAGGAAAAAATATAGAAATGCGGGGAAGAGGCGCACATTTTATGTTTCTCGCCCCGGGCGCCGAATGTTGTAAGGCTGGGCCTGAAGCTGTCCCACCAGGCATGAAAGGATCTGGTTTGATAGAAGGACACATTTTGGCACGTGCTAATATCTGTAGAAGAGGCTTATTTTGAGGTTCGGAACTTGACCTGGGATTACATAGGTTCAATAGATGAGACTGTACTTAGTTGTAATTAATGCTTCATTGGTGTGACCAACACAATCCCTAATTACCACTGTTGAAGATGGATTGGGAGCCTAAGGTTTTATCTTAGTTGGTCATGTCCCATGTGTATTTGCAAAAATATGGGAGGGTCTATAATAGATGAGATAGACTGATTACGTGTATGAATGACCCTTAATATTATTTCTTTTACGTGTTCCTCTTTAAGTGTCCTATCATTCTTTGCCAATTTTATTTTACTCCCTTTTGTGTTTTTTGGTTTTCTTCTTTAAGGAAGTTGTGTTGTACCTTTCACACTCCCTCCTGATGAATTCTGATAGAATGAAACTAGGTCGAGGGATTGGGTAGTAATGATCAATTTTCTTCCTCTTTGTTCAATGGCAGCAATATAGAGTGTGAACTGTGTTGTTCATTTCAGTGTAAAAGCCAGATTGTGTTTGTTCCTTTTAAATGTTTCTATCCATCTTTCCTGTACCTTCTTCAATTTTACAAAATATTTAATATATCAGTAACACATTCATGCCATTAGAACAATGTGAGACACATACAGACCTATCCCTGATTAGATTTTAGTAATCAACTAATATCTCAGCATATGAAATGACAGGCAGTTCAGATTGAGTAGGGAATTTATTTACCCCTGTATTCAGCTGTGGCCATCAGTAATGTAGCATGTGTATAGAATTACATTTTGGATGTTAAAGAAAGGAGGGAGGGGATCTAAAACATTCACTCACACAACCGACTATGTTTTGTAAAAAAAAAAATAGTGACTTCAGCCGACTTACATAATGTGACGCCATTGTCTTACTGTACAGATGAAAACGTTATCAGTGTTTAAATTTTCATATTATTTTTGGAAGCCAGACAGCTATGCAATCTACCAATGAGTTATTTTGAATCATTATTATTATTACATAGATCTTGATTGATTCATTTAAACACTCAACGTGCCTCAGTGGCGTAGTTAGCTAACGCGATAGATTCTTGTTGAGGTAGACTGCTGAGGACGGGGAGATCGAGGTTCGAATCTCGCTCGGGTGAATTGTGATGGTTTTTCCTAAATTATTTTCCACTTTCTCTCTCTCTCTCTCTCTCTCTCTCCACACAAATGGGGGTTCACTTCTTTTATATAAAACCTTCCCAAGTCCTAACCCATTAGCGTAATTAGTACTTAAGCACACGAGTAGTAAGACGTGGTGCTAAGTATTATTTTATTAGTTTATCACTTTCTTCCTTATCATAAAACTCAAAAAACAAAAAAGCAATCTTTATGGAAGTGCATAACGCACCTCAGCAACCTTTAACCTTTTAAAACAGATTTCCAATTTGAGTCATCGGAGTAGTAGCTGCAATCCCGGGTCCCTCAATCATTCTGAATCTAGTCCATCGGAGTGTTTTGTGCCAAGACTCACTGTTTTCTCCAGCCTTGACAACAAATGTGTTCAATACACCACGATGACCTAGGAGGAACCATTGAAAATAAGATCTTTTAAATAGCTGGGTATTTTTAACCGGATTATAGAATAACAACCACTGTCCCCCTGTCTAGCAATTCTTAGTTTGGATGGAAAGCAAAAGTATAAATATTCTACAAGAGTGACGAGACCTTATAAACGTTGATCTTTTAATAATACCGTAGCTATATTATACATTTCAATACAATACTTCAAACAACTGGAAGGCTCAGAAAATCTCTGAATGTAGCATAAATTACAATAACTGAATGATAATATGTTTGTAATTTACAATCCAATGAAATGATTTCTCATTTATGAGTTTAGAAGGAGTAATTTAATCTTGATTACTTGTATTAGGCCTATTAGTTTACACTTCAAGGGGTGGGTGGGGCTGGAGTCAAAAATCACCCCTCTCATCCCCTTCCTTGCCTTTTTTCCCGCAATAATTAATATTATTTTAATTTCCAACTTATAAAGCTGTGGTCACACTAGGTAGGCTAGTCTACCAACTGCTGGTTGCTGGCCGCTGCTAGCATCACACCACCAGACAATTTGTACCCTCTAGTTTCCGGTTGAACTAAGTAGCCGATTAAAACTCCACATTGTTGACACATTGTTCGTGTTTCACTGTGTTGAGCGTGTCATACATAGTGTTTTTTGATGAAAATAATGAGGCACTTGATTGCTTCACTTTGACTTATCTAATCTCTAACCCACTTGCTTTTCTTCTCCCCCTTCTCCAACACTTCCTCGCTAAATTATCTCATTCCCACCTTCAACAACCGTCTTGACCATTCCTGCTGTTAACCCAAAGAAGACATTTTGTGCACTCAAAACTGAAAATAACCATGTGAGACTGTGAACTTAAGTCACAACCAGTCGCTTTTAGTACCAGCAATGAGTAGACAAGTGTGACCTCTCAGCAGCCGATACTTGCTTTTGCTGCTACCAGCCAGCAACTAGTAAACCAGCCTAGCGTGACCGCAGCTTAAGAGCATATTTTTATTTTATTTTTTAAAAATAGGCTACTCCATGGTGGGAGCCCGCAATCAAGCTATACCGACAGGGCGGCCGCCACCATTAGCGATAATTGTGTCGAAATTTACGAATAGGTGTTATGTGGTCAGTACAATTAAACCCTCTACCTGTTAATCTCAATTTTCTAGATCAGAGCTGCTATATATTTCCTTAAGTATCTCCTCATTTGTCCTCACGAGGCTGAGTTTGACTCTGTTCCAGACCCACTGCATCGTAGAAAAATTCAGGAGATTGAACCCGGGACCTCTGTACCTATAGCCAAGAACTCTGACCCCTAGATGACAGAGGCGGTAATTTACAATTAATGTGTTGACAATTTTAATTCGATAAAAATTATTAGTTTAAATTCTGGGGGGTTCAGACCACCAGAATTCCTCCTTTTACTACAGGCCTGGCCAGGGGCAGCCCGAGATAAATTTCGTGCCCGGGCGGGATTGCTTTGTGGCGCCCCTCTATATAACTGGTGGATGTATAGTCCAGTCGCCATAAGAGTGATGTTAACTGACAGCTAGCTAACGTTATCAGAAATACTCTCATGAAGCCATTCGCCAGATCGTATGACCTACAAAGCCAAAATATGTTGACTTGTCACTTTTGGCTGTCAAAATGCTGACAAAAACAATTTATTTTTAATTTTGTTTTTATTTTGACCTTTCTTTAAATCTTCTGCTATCTGTCAGCTACCACATTTCCCATGGCGAATGGACTTAGAAAAAATATGAAAATAATACCCAAACCTAACGTAGCCTGGGCGTGACAGGAAACTAATCTGAAGGGAAACTCTACTAATGTTAACTTTACGCTAAGCATTCCACCTAGAGATTGTACAAAAACTGTCAGGATTGAAAATAAAACTATAAGGGTACGGCCAGACTGAGCGAGCGACTAAAATATAAAATAGAACACATTGGTTGTAATGGGAGGTGGCCACACTGGAGCGCGCGAGCGACTGAGCGCGCGCGCTTGAAAGATAGAACTGGTTCTATTTTTCAAGCGCGCGCGCTCGACCCGGTACAGTCTAGTTTACAGGCGCTAGGCAATATTATTGTATGTTGGTTCATTGAGTGCTGGGGAAACTTCTCATTTTGACATGATATTTGACTTTTTTCTATCAGTGATAGGTTTAACACACTTGCTATTAATGGCC
>CABFVZ010000041.1:824558-847118 GCA_902151445.1 Timema monikensis
GGGGGGGTGTTGGTGAATGTAAATGGTGAGATTACATGTTTAGATTCCTTCAAACAAATGGCTATTTTTAATAAGCTCATAACATAAATTTTAAAACGAGGTGAGGATTGTTTTATCAGTTTTGATGGTTCATAACTGCCATTCTCATATGAGATACTGAAGTGTGGGAATATCCCTCTTCAAGTGGGTGGCGCTCTTAAGAACTCATCTCACCTCACAGATAACACCTAACATAAGTAGGTAACACAGCTAGAACCAAGCGTTGCCAGTATAATTTCAATAAACTAATATGGTACTAGTTTTATGTAACAATGATAACAATAAAGAAGTCCCCAACAATATTTATTTTAGAACAAAAGATTGCCATTCAAGGGAATACAAATGTTTTCTCAAACAAAGAAATAAAATGTTAAAAACAATTCAAAATTAGCTTGAACACGTCAGTGTCGACAAACTACAACAATAAACTTTAAACTCGAAGGAAGGAAGAATACGATCAAAAGGTCAATGGCGGTTAAGGACAACTTATTTTATTACCGAATCGGTTACCTGTGGATTTGCAACTCTCCCTTTTAGCAAGTCTACCTCGTTTCTATCGGCGGGTGTCTGACAAGGTGTCCTTGATCTCGCCACACTACATTGTTGTAATCTTGGCCTAGGACAAAAGCGAATGTATCTCGTACACCTGTATTGTTTTACGTATTCCCATGACGATATACCAAGGTCCATGGGCGCCCATGTAGGTTTACCAAATGGGGGGTTGATTAGAGCCCCATCTTCTGGGAAGTAGCAACCCCCCTGCCTTCTCGAGAGAAAATTTCAATAATTTTACTTTGTGGGAGGACATTTTAGAGAATCTGAGCATAATTCTCGGGTTTCTTGAGTTTCAAGAGCCAATTTTCGCAACAACAAAAAAGTTAACAAACAATCAAATATAGCTGTAGTTAATCCCATTGAAAAGAAACATATTTTTCATAAGTTTATTGAACAAAACAAAATGAAAAGAAAGCTATTGAAGAAAGAATGGGATAAATTCTACATTTTATCATATATTAATGATTCAGAGTTGTTAATAGTAAATTGCAGCCAAATCCCAAATATACAATTTTATTTTTTCATAAAAAATCAACAACAGAAACAGTAAATATTTATTTATGGGCACCAATGCCAAGGTAAGAACTATTCATTATGTAATTAGAATAAGTTTGCCGTTGTATAGTTACAAGCAACAATAGTATACTGGCGTTTCGTTAAATAAACCATGAGCTAGTTTAATAACAGAAAAAAGCGTTATGATTATGTTACCAGTTTTTAATTCGCGTATTAAATAGCGTGACTAGTTTCCAGTGGATCACCCAGGATTATGGTTCGGGGGAGGAGGGGGTGAGGGGGCTATTTGAAACTGTACTTGAGGAAGTAGTTACATTTAAAAATACAAAAGCTAACGAAAAATAGGTCTCAACAGACTATATAAACGTTCTAAAATATAAATTTCTATGTATGTTGTATTAGGTTAAGAGCACTCAGTTTCTAAGTACACACATATATGTTAATATACAAACTTCAATTATAAATACACCTAAAAATATAAAGGATTAAGAAAATTGTTCAAACATTTAATAATGTGACTATTGCACGTATTCTTAAATTTAAAAAATAAATATGGACACATTATTAAGTTACGTTTGACCAAAAATACAATATCAGATTTGAAGAAAATTAGCTATTTTAAGATGGCCAAGTGTTGTACAAATGGTTTGTATCTCTTACTAAGCTTATTTGATTCAAATTTGGCTATTTTTTTACAGGTCCAAAATACAATAGGTACTCAAATTCTTAAATTATGTGAACAATCAGTGGTGGCACGTAGCTAAAATTAGTGGGGGTTCTGCTACAGAAAATGTTTCGCTTTTGTTTTAAAATTGTGTAAAAGGAAAAAAACATGTATAAAAAGAAAATTTATTCAAGAACTTGATAAGATATTAACAAAAAAGACTTTTTTACTTACAGCTTGCTACAAAACATATTTCATGTTGTTAGCTTTTGCCTGGCTGAGATATTAGAATATCAGGTGTTGAACGACCTCTTTTCTTAACTGTAGCTCTCTCATGGACTCATGGAGAGATAGCTGTGAAAACTTAAGCTGTTGAAGTTCACTTACAGTCATATAACTTATTTCTTGGGGATGCAAGGCCATGGTTAAAGTTTTCTGTTAAATAAAAGAATCGAAAAAAAATGAATCAAATAGAATAGCTGGAAGCAGAATAATAATCTAATTTTACACTCTTCTACACTTTATCACATTCAAGAATATGGTATATGGTTTTTAAGCACAACACACGCTGAGTAAAAAAAATCTTCCTTCCACCATCACGCCAGAGCTGGCACTGCGAGAGCAACAGTGCTCTCTATACCTGGCAGTCCCGCCTTCCTCCCCACCCCACTCCTATGTGCGCTTGCGCACAACAGTCAAACACCACGTCACTGGCACTGTGAAGCGCACAGTTCCATACAAAGATGTTTGTATCTTTTTCATAAACTGGGGGGTGGCTAATGAAGTACTGACATTAAGCTTAAGAAATATATATTGTACTACAAAAATAAATACAGAATTAAAGTAAAAAGGACTCATTATATTAAATGTTATCGATAATATCAAGTGGAAATAGGGGGTGCTGCAGTTCCGCAGTGCCTATACACGAGCCGCCACTGTGAACAATATTCTTAATTTTATCTTATTATTGAGCGAAACTTTATCAAAATAGTAAAGGTTACGCTCAAACCAAAAAAACTTTATAAGTGTAGTATTCTGCATTTTTTATTTGAGAACTGTGAAATTGGGATCAGTTAAAGAGTTTTTTGTGTTTATAATGGTTATTTTTCGAATTTGCTGTCTTCTTTTAAAATATGATAAAACGGGGTCACTGGTATGAATTCAACTGTTTCCTAAAGTAGAATACAGAAAAACGCAGCATGTTGAAACGTCTGGTTCAAGCTGTATTGCCTCCCTAATTTAGGTGTTACCTGTGAGGTGAGATGGGCTCTTAAGATGTCTGGTTCAAGCCGTATTATCTGTATAAGCTATGTTTTACCTGAGTTGTGAGAAGGGCTCTTAAGATTTGTGGTTCAATCTATAGTACCTGTCTAAGAGCTAGGTGTTATCTGTGGGGCGAGACGGGCTATTAAGGTCAAAATCTTATCCTAACAATCAGACATCAAATCGTGAGATTAACGTAAATAAACAAATACGTCTGTTTGACATTCGATGTGCATTATAAAAAGTGGCCTTGCAGATAAGCCAAGTGCATGATAAGAGCAACTGATCTATCAACGCTGCAGATAAATCCCGGTTAGTTCCACGAACCAACACCACTTTCTCGAGTTTCGACACTGGTCATTGCAGTGATCTCCTAGCGCTGGTATCCAGACTCCGGCTGACCGACCGGCTCTTTCCGTTTCCTTCTTCTTGCATGACATCGGGGGCGGTTCTTGACATCTGCAACTGTTGAAGAAGGCACGTGTTTATTGTTACGTGATTAATTTGATTTCAACAATCATCCCTTTTTTCAAGGGGTTTTAAAGATAATTTGGAATTTTTTAAAATATTTTTATTGAGAAACCATTTTGTACGCACTTAATTTTCAAACATTTGTTCTAAAATAAACATTGTTGGGAACTTTATAATATACATTAATTTCTATATAAATAGAAACAATTCGATTTATTAAAGTCTCAACGATTTATCTATGTAATAAATACGTTCAAAATGTTTTTATAACGATGAGAATGATAAGAAAGTTTAATTTACAACAAAAGTTTATTAATCAAGCGATTTCAAATGGTTTCCAACTGCAATAAAATGTAAAACGAAAACACATTCAAAACACTCGTGATCTAAGGTCAGTATTTTTTTCAGTTTTTTCGAGGGTGAGCGGGGATAAATCACATATTGTTTCAGTAGATAGGCCTATGTTTAGTTTAGTTTAATTTTCTACGCATATTAATCTCAACAGTTCTTGGAAACCTGTCATGGTCATAAATAGTGGCATTTGAGAAATACCGCATTATTTAAGAAGCTGTTTCATAATATTAAATATTGTTTTCAACAAAATGTAGGCAAATATTATCAACAGATTTCTAATGAGTTATAAAGTTTAAATGTTGAGTTTAAAATTTAAATAAATCCAACAATGACTTACGAGAAAATATGTACGTCTGAGCTTAAAGCAATAGGTTATACACCTAGCTATAGCCTGCCTCTATCAAACAAAACAATGTTTTGATAAGTTCACAACAGAACATTTTTAAGATAATGTGGGATTGTTTTATAGAGTTTAATGTAAGTTAAACCACACTTTTTAAAAACAATTTAAACTTTTTTAACTGGTAAGAACTTCCACCTACATTTTGTAGAAAACAATATTTAAAAGATCAAACCACTTCATAAATAATCCGGGATTTCTAAACGTCAGAAATCCCGCAAATCTCCTCAGTGTTCTCACATGTAGCTCCCTTAATTTAAAGTTCCTGGTCAAATGCCGCTATAGGTGGTTGCCTATGGTGTAAAGGTTCAAGGGACTCATTTCAACACATTGTCATTATTTTTGTATTTAAAAAATAATTGTGTAATCTATATAAGATAATAATTATGTCTAAATAAGGAAAAAACATCTATCTTATCCAATACTAAGAAATTATATATATATAAGTTTTATAAACAACATAATCACTTTTATGGTTTTGTGACATTTGGATTCGCTTTGTCGCGAATCACTCTCATATTTAATTAAAATCTTAGGAGAATATTAAGAGAAAAATAAGGGAATACTGGATAATATTTTTGAACACAGTGAGAGGGTAAAGGCGGGGTTGAAATTTATTATTATTTTTTTCCAGTATTTTAAGCACAGTATTATTATTATTATTACTATTACTATCATCATCATCATCATTTTCTAATCATCTTAATATAGAAAGAGTATTGTAATCGGTAAAATCTTATCTTTAGATTATGATTTTATGTTTGTCCTCTCTCCCCCCCACCCCCCGCCCTTTTCATGTCCGTACCTGGGGCTACAGCTAAAATTGTTTGATGGATTCCGTTTAAACTTGATATTTAGATGTTATGTGTCCATACTTCAAGAAGAAAGAGTGATTTTTTTTTTATTAAAACTCTAAAATTAAGGAGGCTACTGATGAATAAATTTTGAAAAGTCTCAACTCTTTATATAATGGTTCCAACGATTTTGTTCAAAATTAATAACTGGGGATTATTTAACAAGATAAATAACAATACAAAAAAAGTCTTTAGAAAAACTAATTTAACAACCCATTTTTTCGCCACATTGGTATTCTTGTGGTCGGACGCGTCACTTTCGTGTTAGACTAGACTGACTGCTAAGGACAGGAAGACCAGGGTCCAATCCCGGTCGGGTGTACTGAGGGTAATTTTTACTAAATGTTGTTCCCTTCTCTCTCCACGCAAATGCGGATGCACTTCCTCTCAATTAAACCTTCCTAATCCCTAACACATTAGTGTAATTAGTACGGAGGCATATAACACAAAGGGGTGGTCACTGCTCCAGGCCTATATGTGACAGTATGTAAGAGTGTGTCGTACTATTTATACATGTTTTCAGAAGCTACGATGCCGACTGGCGACGAACTCAGACTCGCGAGTGCGGGGAAGGGAGTTTGAATGTTCCTGTACTACGGGTTCGTGCGGAAGTGCGCGGTTCAGAGGTTGTGCCGTGCTGAGGGGCTTGTTGAGCAGAGTGTGAAGGTGGAAGGTGTTTCCAAGGGCTCCAACGTCGGCTCTCGTAACGTCTACGCTAGAGTGGACCCCAGGAGAAGTACGCTCGCAACTTCCGCCCCTTCAAAAGGGAGTCCCGGAATTAGGTAAGAAACCAACGCTGCCGTTTTCTTTGAAAGGGCCCTTTTACAAAACACAAACATATAATTTTTTTTCGTTGCTGTCACCGTTGTTAATATGTTGCTATTATGACTACCAGCTTCAGTGGCCGAATAGTCTAAGGCGTCACTCTTGTGTTAGACTGTCCTGCTGATGATGGGGATACGGGGTTCGCATCTAGGTCGGGAATGCTGAAGATGGCTTTTCCTAAATAGTTTCCCACTCTGTTTCCGCGGGTAGATTACTTCTAAAATCCTTCCATTCTCATCCTTACCCCATCATCTATACTTATAAAATAACATGTCCTGACTGACTGACTGACTGACTGACTGATTCATCATCGCCGAGCGCAAACTATCAAGGCTACAAGCATGAAATTCGGACTGTATATTCATTTTGTTATGTAGGCACTTACTAAGAAAGGATTTTAGAAAATTCCACCCCAAAGGGGTCAAAATAGGGGATGATAATATGTATGAAAGTCCGTCATTTTGAAAGTTACATAAACAAAATTTTGTATTTCGGTTATTGACGTAAAACAAATAAATACGTGTTTCAGGAATTTTGGAAATTTTATTTAATAAGGGATGAAAAAGGGGGTGAAAGTTTGTATCGGACTTGCATTATTTTTGATCTGAGGTCAAGTTATGGTCATCAACGTAACGTAATATTTTAAATTAATCTGTAAATACATATGTATATTTTCGTATTTGTATATAATCAACTTCCACGCGAGCAAAGCCGCGGGCAACAGCTATCTAGTGTATTTATATAATCTGAACAGGTAAAACATTAAATGATGCAGCAGATAACATGACTTGACGTATGAATACGTGAAAGTAGAACTATAGTCTGATTTCCATATATTAAAACCAGAGGGTAGGGCCCATAGCATTTATCTCTTCCCCTCAAACAAGAAACAGTTTTTTTACACGTCTACTGCTCGTTCAGTGCATTAGAAAGGTTTAATAATTTTCTCATGATTATCTAACAGATGGCAGCACTAAATCAACTTGAGTTAAAATTGAGCTTTTTCCTTCTTTTCCCTGTTTTTTCATTTCTTTGTCAACGCAGCTCTGAAGTTCTTAGGAAATCTTTAGGTAGTGGCTCTTTGTTAATGCCGCCCTTAGGAAGTGTGCGTCTGTGTGTCAGAACAAATCAAAACTCATTTGTTAGTGTATCTTTTCGGACGTTTATTAATTTGATTATTGATTATTATTTAATTATTGTTAGTATGGATAAATACTGCCTATTCAGGCCTTAGGAAGAGCAGCCAACATCAAAAAGTCAAGATTCTCTTTTACACGAAGATAGCAGCAGGGAGTATTTTTATGAACAGTTTATCAATAATAACTTATTTATCATTTGCTTGCTCAGCGATGGTGAAAATATTAATTTAAATATAAAATGACCCAAAATGTAAAGCTTTTTATTTATTTTTATTTAGGAAGTCATGAAGCGTCGACGTTTATCAAAATCTAAAGTTTGATTTTTTTGACGATCACAATACTTTCTCTCTCCAAAGGGCCGAGAAAGTAAAAACTCCAAAGAGCTTCTAGGGCCGTCCATTTTTTTTAAAGTTAAAGACTACTATAAATAAATTCTTAAGTCTTACGGCATTCAATTTTTAAAATATTTCAGAGGAAGGCCCTTCTAAATAACTTATAGAGGCGTGTGACTATTCTATAATTATATAATATAATTTAAAATGTTATATATTTGTATGTGTGTTCAAACTTAAATCACATTTATGGGGGGTGCCAGAGTAGAAATGGTGTCAAATATTCAAAGGCTTTTGACATAATATGCTAATTAATTGTCTTTCCTTTACCCCTTTTAAGATATGATTTAAAAAAACACTGGTATTGATACTGTGAGGGTTTTGGTAAATAGCTAAGTTGTGAGGGGTTTAATATCCTTGGACACGAATTTTCTAGTCAACATTGAAATTATTAGACTGCTGTTCGGTGTCAAAGAGATGCCGTTCTTTTGATTGCGTGCCGATGCTGCTGCACTAGAGTCTTTCTTGCATTCATACTAATAATATCCTGGACTAATGTTTTCCACTTACATGCGAACGGGTAGTAAGACACGGTGATGATAATAATAATAACAAAGGTTCGACGTGAGCATCCTTTGTCGCAAGGCACACATCAACGCGTTAGTTGAATTCTTGCCAAACACGCGTTATCAACTCCGGCAACAAGGGTCCTGATACATATTTTCAGATCAGGAAGCAGACCTTGTCTGACATATCCCTATAAAATAAGTCACGTGGTGTTAGATCTGGACGCCGTGGTGGCAAACTTGTGTGTGACGTTCAAGTTGTCGCCTGTCGCGCGGGCTCCATCCTGTTAGAGCAACAATGGTGCATGTGCGGGATCTCCCAAAGTTGTATTTATTCTGTATCCCGTAAAAAAAAGTGTATAACAATGTAACTGGAAGTTTTTTTATACTAATTTAAAATTTGCGCCTCAGTTGTTTTCTGAATAATAATAATAATAATAATAATAATAATAATAACAACCACAACAAAGTGCCAAAACACCGGACCAAAACAAATAAAATAACAAAAAGAGATAAAGAAATAAAAAATACGTATGGACCACCTTTCTCCCCTCTTAATCAATTACTGAAAAGATATTGTCCCTTCTTCCCTTCCTTTTCTCTAAGTATTTTCCTAAGCTTTTGATTAAATATCAAAGTGGTTCGCCGAAAAAGCGACCCAAGATGTCATAAAACCATAAATATTATTATGTTGTTAATCATTCTTTTAAGAAAATATATTCTTAAAACTATAATATTTAGCTGTTATCTATTTACTTATAAATAACTATTTGTTTATTTAATTTAAATGTCTATTTTTTAAATTCAAAAAACATACATTTTGTTGCAAAGCGTCCTCTGGAACTTCGCGCCCTAGGTGACCGCCTAGGTTCACCTAATCCTGTCTCCCCCCATCTATCCCCCTGCCGCTACTCTTTCTTTGTAGCTCAGAAAAGAGCCCTGTGATACATGTGACCGGCTGTTAATAGAAATAAATTGCTGTTAATTGAGATTCAGTGAGTGTCGTAGCTGTGTGACCAGACAGTCTTCTCACAGATATGGACGGGACGAACGTACATCACTACATGCTATCCTAATAATTATATAACATGAAGATGGTGCGGCAAGAAGAGCCCACTGTTTCTCCGCTCACAGCAGGTGTCACCGTGGATTAGTGTGAGTAGAAGAAAGTAGGTGTGTCAACTTAGATTAGTGGCAGTGTCCCTGTTGATTGGTTGCAGTGAAGGGACTTTGGTGTGTCACCGTTGATTAGCTGCATTGCAGGAACTTTGATGTGTCACCGTTGATTTGTTGCAGTGAAGAGACTTTGGTGTGTCACCGTTGATTTGTTGCAGTGAAGGAACTTTGGTGTGTCACCGTTGATTAGTTGCAGTGGAGGGACTTTGGTGTGTCACCGTTGATTAGCTGCATTGCAGGAACTTTGGTGTGTCACCGTTGATTAGTTGCAATTGAAGGAACTTTGTTGTGTCACCGTTGATTAGTTGCAGTGAAGGAACTTTTGGTGTGTCACCGTTGATTTGTTGATTAGTTGCAGTGGAGGGACTTTGGTGTGTCACCGTTGATTAGCTGCATTGCAGGAACTTTGATGTGTCACCGTTGATTTGTTGCAGTGAAGAGACTTTGGTAGTGTCACCGTTGATTTGTTGCAGTGAAGGAACTTTGGTGTGTCACCGTTGATTAGTTGCAGTGGAGGGACTTTGGTGTGTCACCGTTGATTAGCTGCATTGCAGGAACTTTGGTGTGTCACCGTTGATTAGTTGCAGTGAAGGAACTTTTGGTGTGTCACCGTTGATTAGTTGATTAGTTGCAGTGGAGGGACTTTGATGTGTCACCGTTGATTAGTTTCATTGAAGGAACTTTGATGTGTCACCGTTGATTAGCTGCATTGAAGGAACTTTGGTGTGTCACAGTTGATTAGTTGCATTGAAGGAACTTTTATGTGTCACCGTTGATTAGTTTCAGTGAAGGAACTTTGGTGTGTCACCGTTGATTAGTTTCAGTGAAGGGACTTTTGTGTCCTTGACGATTAGTGTCAATAAACAAACTTTGGTGTGTCCCCGTCTAGATCTAGACCATTTTATTTTTGAACACGTTTTAGTTATATTTTACTTAGCAGACAGACATAGCCTTCAGGATTGAACTCCCTCGATATGGAATAACATACAGGCTAACAAAATCTAACCAATGTTCACCCAATATAATATGTACTCTAGTAATATACTTAATTTTGAGAGGTCAGGGATCAGATCCCGGTATGCTGTAGAGAAGGTGGTTTTTCCTTAAATAGTTTCCCACGCTCCGTTTACGCGATTAATTCGGGCACTCTTTCTTTAAATTCTAGTTTACTCATACCTACCCCGTTAGTATAAAACATGAGAATAGACCGGATGGGTAGTAAGGTGCAGTGACACTCACAAAATACTATAATGTGTTTAGGTTTTAAGGAGATCGTTTAACAATTATATCGGCAGAAAATTGTAATCGACAGTAAATGACATAATTTGTAGCTTTCATTACTAAGATATAGTCACAATCAGAATCTTATTTTTGGAGTTTGGACTTGAGATATATTCCCGGCTTATCATCCGATATGACACGCTATGTTTGTACACGTGCGGGTTGGTTCCAATGTACGTGTGTGCTCTGTCTTGTGTGTGTGTGTGTATTCCACCCCTTAGTAGTATTACCCTAGACCACTGATTGCCAATCTATTTTGTTTGGAGGAACCCTTAAACTATTTCTTCATATCTCTGATCTGGATGACACATACTAGGTTCGACAGAGATAACTTACAAAATGCATGTGTAAACTAGTAGGGCTGGTAAATAATAATTAACTCATGTATTTAAATATAATATTTCAAGATTATTTATCTTTATTTCTATTTATTAATTACTGTCCTTCATTACTTGAATTTAGCCTATCAATATTCTTACTAACCTCACTTTTAGCATTGTTACCGGTACTTTTTCGTCTTCTTTGGATGCACCAGTTCTCTCATCATATTTCCACGTCATTCAAAAATGGTGGACAAACCAATAAAAAGCTAATTCTCGTAGAACCCCGGACACTGACACGTGGGACCCCTGGTTGGGAATCACTGCCCTAGATCATAATTATTATGTGGGGTGCATGTACCCCATGTGAAGGGGTGTACATACAAATGACGGCCAATGGTGCGTTCAAAAGGGGAGGGGGAGCAAACAGAGTATATGACCCCCTCTCTCCCCCCGTCACCCACCTACAAGACACTAAATAGTTGTAATAAAAATTGTAATCATCTGAACTAAAATATCTATCACTGAAAATGTGTCGGATGTATAGGATACATTTTAAGAAAAGGCTTATGACTTACACCAAATGTTCAAAAAGTACGCCATTATATAGTACATAAAATTACCAATTGTGGGGAAAAAACACAACTAGTGTTGTCAGTACATTTTATGCAAGAACACTTGCATTATTTTAGACCTGTGCCCTTAAATACCGTAAACTAACTTCAAATAGCTTCTAAATTCATTTAGTATTCATAAATATTCTCGGCCTCTGGTACTCCCTCTAACCCCCAACCCGTGCTCTCCGTCGAAATTTTATTCTGGCTACAGCCTTGATTGAATGCTTCCCCCAAAGTGTATTTCTGGGTGTGCCACTGCCCTTAAATCACATTCATAGCTACCACTGAAGCCACAGTACGTACTGAACATAATTAGAGTTAACAATACTATCAAGTCTCATGTCCAATAAAGATAGGTGGGTCGCGAAAGTTTGTTGTAAAAATAAATGTCGTGGTCTTAGAGGGCTTGGGAAGTTCTGCATTAGAGTATTTGACGGAGAATTCAGTAAATAACTTAAAAAACTACCTTAGTAATGTCCTTTCAAACTAAATATTCAGATATTGTAAGGTCTCTTCAAGACTACACAGCACCACTAGTGTCTGGTTTCATCAACACACCACCACTAATGTCTGGTTTCACCACCACACCACCACTAGTGTCTAGTTTCATCAACACACCACCACTAATGTCTGGCTTCACCAACACACCACCACTAATGTCTGGTTTCATCAACACACCACCACTAATGTCTGGTATCACCAACACACCACCACTAATGTCTGGCTTCACCAACACACCACCACTAATGTCTGGTTTCATCAACACACCACCACTAATGTCTGGTATCACCAACACACCACCACTAATGTCTGGTTTCATCAACACATCACCACTAATGTCTGGTTTCACCACCACACCACCACTAATATCTAGTTTCATCAACACATCACCACTAATGTCTGGTTTCATCAAAACACCACCACTAATGATCTGGTTTCATCAACGTTCTTAGTGCCAAGATCTCTCCAAACTATCTGTATCTTGACATATTTACGTTCTTAGTACCTAGATTTCTCCAAACTGTTTATATCTTGACATAACCGCTTCGGTGGCCGCGTGGTTTAAGGCGTCACTCTTGCAATATACTAGACTTCCGATGACGGAGAGATCGGGGCTAGATCCCGGGTAGGTGTTATGAGGGGTAGGGGGCGTTATCCTATAATGTTTTCCACATTCCCTCCACGCAAATGTGGGTACACTTCCTCTAAATTTAACCTCTCTAATTCCTAACATATTATTAGCGTAATTAGTACACATATTTCTGCCACTGTGTCAACATGAGTAAAGAATCCGTAGCACAACTTCCTTAGGAGGGGAAGTAAAGCCATCAGTGGAATGTAAAATAACCTTGGAAGGTAGGATGAAAATACCTTTCCCGGCAAAATTGATAAGCCCTTTCGCTCTCGCTCCTAGAAATTTCCATGTGCAGATATAATAAGTTGTATCAAAAAGTGCACGTTAAATACCTCAAATAAATAATAACATCAGTTCCGAGTTTTCAAATAACGAAACTCAAGAGTGTGTATTCCTCTGAGCAAGGTCATTCTGCCTGCGAGTTGTTTGTTTAGCTGACCCCTCCAGTCAACGTCGTGTGGTAAGGTAGGACACAGTAGGTCAGTGTCACGCGAACAGCGACAGTAATAGAGGGTGGTGTGGACCTACACACGGAGCGAGGCCTAAGGTGAGACATCTCAGATTAGCTCTCGTTCGTTGACAACATAGCATTGATTAAACTTTGCAAATAGATTGCTTGAGAGCGAGAGCTAAAGTGAGACATCTCAGATTAGCTCTCGTTCGTTGACAACATAGCATTGATTAAACTTCGCAATCAAGTTATTGCTTGAGAACGAGAATTAACTGCATCGGTGGACACGTGGACTAAATGTCAGACACATTTATAGTTTGGCTTGCCGGTGACGAGGAGGTCGGGGCTCAAATCCCCCCCCCCCGCCTTTCCAGTTTATTGAGGATAATTGACTACTTTCCTACTTACATGATGGTGCGTTTATTATACCTTCCTCAGCTGTAGTTTCCTGCTTAGGTGGCCGCATAGTCTAAGGCGTCACTCACGTGTTAGACTAAATTGCCGATGACAGGGAGATCGGGGTTTGAATCCCGATCGGGTATACTGAGGGCGGCTTTTCCAAAATGGTTTGACATTCTCCCTCTCCACAAATGCGGGTACACTTTCTCTAAATTTAACCTTCCTAATCCTTTAAACCACTAGCGTAATTAGTATAACCCGAATGGGTAGTAAGACGTGCTCCTTCGAATCATTTAAATATTTCCTTATAAAACTCTAATTAAATGTTTTTTTACCATTAATTTAAATATAAATGTAATGGGGAATCATGGTGTGTTCAAACTAAGCAATACTACTGGAGATACCCTTCCAACCACTATTTAGATTTCTTTTCCTTTTGGCTAGACTCGGCTGTAACATATTTATAAGCTTACTATGATAACCAATTATTTGTATTACGTTAAATACTTTTTTCTATTAATATTAAAACATTTTAGGCCCATGTAGATATTTATTACTTTTACTGTACAATGACTTTTTGTTTTATATTTTTACATCAAAATAACGTTTTTTCTTACAAGTCCTCTTTTTATTACCATAATTATTAATTAAAATTATTTTTATAAACTAGCATTATTATTATTATTATAAAATTATTATAAATTAAATCTAGATTATTAAAAATTATTAAATTTATGCTTGAAAGAGTCTTATTAAAACCAATTGCTCCACCCCACCCCCCCGCCCTCCAAACACTCACCCTTCACCGCCACTCTGACAACAGAAAACACAAAAATGTCCCAGAAATTAAGAAATGTCTTGCTGCGCTGCTCTACGCTAAAATACACTGCACGTCGAGCCATAAATTTAAATAGGTAATATCTTTCCAAACTATTTTTATTCAATTTTATTCAAAGCACACGATATCCGAGTATGTTTTACTTGTCAACACATTTTTAGAATAAATTACAGAACTTGAGAACAAAGAGAAAAATGGGTTTGGTCCTTTATTCGACAAAACCAAAGATTTTACAAATATTACACGTCATGCCATAAGGTCACCAAGGAGAATGTAAGCGGCTGGAGTACGGTACTAGCATGATTACAACTAGGAAACACTGCTGATGAAGGGGAGATCAGGGTTCAAATACCGGTCGAGTCTTCTGGGGGTTGTTTATTCCTAAATGGTTGATCGAAGATGACAGATACTCAAATAATTTTCTATTTGTAATTAGACTCTATAACATAAAATCTCATATATTGTTGTTGAATTTAAGAGGTAATCCATTAAACATCGTTCATCAACGTTTCCATTTGCTCTAAAACTTAGGGAAACATATTGTTTGCAAACTTTTATACAAACATCTCCAGCCTTCAATGTTGAAACATTGTTTCCCGTCCAGAGTTCAGTTGATGAAGATATCTGTCTAGAAGAATGCTGCCATGGCTTGTGCTTTGTACGTAGCTATGAGGTGTTTAAGAAGACGGAGAAGAAGAAACGGTGGTAGGCTCGAACATTGCTTCAAAATAGTTTATATGCAAATAAGCTGCTGACACAACTGAAACTGGACGATGGCAGCTCACTCGAATGTCTCATAAAGATTTTGAAGTTCTTTTACAAATGGCTGGTCCCAGAATAGTGAACGACTGTCCTGGCACGTGTTTGTTATCAGCAATGTTGGAGAACACGCTAACATTCTTTCTTGTTACACATTTTAAATGGAAACACAAAGGAAGCACGAAAAAATGTTTGCAAACTGCTTCCGATTGCATTAAAAAAATACAGTAAAATGTTGCCAAGTACATATTAAGCTTTAGAATCCGATGTTTAATTTCCGACAAGATCGAAAATGTATAATTGTGAATTTGAGTTTGCTCTCTTTCGCTAAGTGGTAAGCTAACATTCTGGAGAATGGTCGTTGTGTTTGTCTTATATCAATCTAGATACGCCGCTAATAGAGTGCAAATGCATTAAACGCACTGCTGATGAAAAAAAAAGGTGTCAGCAATACCTACTTGTGATTAAATAACAGCCTTGACACAGTTTTCTACAAAGATATGAAAATTAAAAATGTCAACACACAAAGAATATAGTTTGTTCTGCCTTCACGAAAAGGAGTACAAAATAATTAAATCTACTTCATCTTTCAAGAGATTTCTTCAGAGTTTCGACAGTATATAGTGGGGCTGATACAAATCCAAACGAATCTAAGTCCTCTAGGAAAGGGTTCTCAAACTTCTTAGACTGAAGAAGCCCTTGCACCAGAATAAATACTTGCTGAAGCTCTCATAAAAATATTTACACTAATATTAGGAACATTCGATAGTGACACTGAGCGTGCATCACACGTGGATCATCTCTGATTGAACATTAATGGAGATAAAGAGTTATAGAAGTCTCTAGTAAAAAACATTGTGGAAATATTCAATTATATTTGGATAAAAACTGCATTGAAAAGGCCGTTTTTGACCATTATAGAATGGCTTCACAGATAAGCACTGTGCACAAATCTTCATTCTGTTCTAATAGGGACATACTGTAGTTATTAACAAGAAACTTTGTAACTCTGTCCCCCATCTTCACCTCGGAAAATGTCCAGTAATAATTCAGATTAGAATGCACTGCACACATTTCTGTCATTTCTTGGTCTTTTCTTTTCCCCTTTACTCCCAAACCTCGCGCGAGCCGGGAGTTGAGTTGGGCCTGCTATGATGCACGCTCTTAAATTTTACTAGCATAAAAGTATAAAATAAAGGCATAAAAATCACATGATTTTGTTGGGCCTTTGGAAAATGTCCTTTACTCGGGTTTGAAAAAATTGTCGAGCCTAATTGCTGAAACTACTTTAGAGTGTGAAAAATAAATAAAGAATATTGAATATTCTAAAATTTCCTCGCGGAGCTCAAATCCCGGTCGGGTATACTGAAGGGTTTTTTAACTAAATTATTTTTAACTCTATCTCCCCATGAACATGTGGGTACATTTCCACTAAATTCAACCTTCCTCATCCCTAACAAATTAGAATAACTAGTATACATACGTATAACCCGAGCGGCTAGTAAGACGCGGTGCTAAAAACAAATCAATTAAAATAACTACTAGATCTAGAGCAATATTTGATTTCTTTTTAAAATAAACTGTGAAAATACTTACCTTAACTCGTATCCCTTGTGACCCCAACTTTAAACATAAATACAAACTTTCGCAACAAATCCAGGTATATATTTATTTAATCTCGGGTTTATACTTTGTTCCAGGTTGTCCGGAAGACGCCGGCGAAGAATAGCTCTCAGTATTTAAGATGGTGACGCAAAAAACAAACGGTAAGTTTCCATCCTGCACGTCAGGTTTCACCTCCAGAGAGGGTAGAGTCCAATATTCATAGAAAGGAACTTTCTGACACTTAGACAAGTTTCTGGATCTACTTTTATGTAGAGGTGTCCACAGGGTGGGATCATGGTGCAAGTTGTGCCATAATAATATTTTTTTGGAGAGGGGAGGGGTATTTTTCGGGCAAAAAAATATTTAGTAATAAACTTTTATATTGTCATTTATATTTTTTCATAATTAGAATACCTCTGAAATTGTTTAAGGGACATTTTAGTGTTTCATGCTATGACAACACTTACACTATTAACTTAGAGTGGGAAAGTTATTCCATAGTTATATGTCAGCATTTCCTCAACTTACCATGCTGTCGCGAGTTGCTCAGTGTAAAGGACGACGAGCCGTTTGAAGATGGTAAAGAACAGGTTAAAAAACAGCTTAGGGGACGATTGTTTGTCAAGCTTATTGATACTATCATATGAGAATGACATTCTCAAGAACATCACAAATGAACAAATGATCAAGTACACAGAGAGAAATGCTTCTTCTGTTAAAATCTTATAAATAGTACCTAAATCCCTGTGCTCAAAGAATTTATTTTCTAATCATACTGTAGATTTTTTCAACCTAGAGTGTTCAAATGTTTTCTCTTTACTCCGCAGAAGATATCTGTTTATCTGTCACTACTCTAAAACCATTTTGTTTTTAAGGTTTTATGACTATTTACTTAACTCATGTAAATATTACGATAATACTCATATCATATTAGTTTTTACACATTTAGTTTGTTTTTTCAATATCTGATTATTGATTTATTGATCTTTATTGATGTCTTCAATTTTTTTTTATCCAATTCGTTTATTCACTCTTTTTGAGTTTTTTTTATGGATGTAAAAACTATTTTTATAAAACAGGTTAAGGTAAAATATTTGCTTTATTTATATGAAATTCAGAGTTTTTCAAAACAATTGTTTTTATAATATTATAGTTATTTTCATTCGCAAAGTGTAAGTAATATAATTTTTATACCTGAAATTGCTCTTGTAAATATAAACTGTTGATTTTCTTAGCTGGTCTGATTTTATTTATCTCGTCCAAAAATCTCTCTAACTCGTTTTACAAAACACGTAATGTAGGCCATGGCGTGAATTCAGTCGGAAATTTGAGATTACAGTAAAGGTTATATGGTTATTTGGATTTTGGGTGGGGGAGGGGGTAAATAAAATTGCGGGAGGGGGGATTTGTGCCATTGGGCTTGATGGGGATGGGCACCCCTGCTTTCACGTATTCAAACGTCAAGTCATGTTCTCTGTAGCAGTCACTTTGATGGATATTATCAATAACTATAAAATACCAGTACCACTAATCTACATAAGGGGCCTAATATAATTTCCTAATGTCTTTCCACACACTCCAGAAGCCCCTAGATGACCTAGAAAGATGAAACTTTGTACACTTAAAGTATAGACCAGAGGTCGGACCCCAATATTTAGTGAAAGTAATAATTTAAAAATTAGGATTTGAATTCTTGTGGGTTACAGAGGGGACGCGATGATCTCAAAGAAAAAAATTAGAATAAAATCCTGCATAAGTTTGGAAACCACTGTCATAAACTCTAATGCGTAATTCTAGTGTTGAGCTGGATTGCCAGTGACGGGGTTTGAATCCTCATAGGGTGTATTGAGCGTGGTTTCCCACTTCCTCTCCACGCAAATGTGGATACATTTTTTCTATAAATTCTACTTTTCTCATTACTACACAATTAGCGTATAGCCCGAACGGACAGTAAGACGTGGGATGGGATATGAGGAAGAAAACTTCTCTCTCCCTCTCTTTGGTTGGACTCACACAACTTCCGACGGGAACATTACAATGGTTGACCTCGTCATATTACAGTTGAAGGTTGAATAGATTCTGAATTTGTCGGATGAATGAACTGTTGCGTCACTGGAGATCAAACGGTTCATTTGGTAGAAGTCTGCTTCCTTTAGTGCCTCAACAAACTTCAATAGCTTCTTCTTGACAATTGTTCGTGCAGTGAGACAACTACAAATTCAAAACAAGGACGGGAAGATCGCATGGAGATGGCTAATTGCATGGAGGTGAGAAATTGAATGGAGATGGGAATTTTTTTAAAAGATGCGAGATTACATATAGATGAGAAATTGCATGTAGACGAGAATTTGCGTGTGGTTGAGAAATTACATGAAGATGGTAATTTGCAAAGCGATGTGAAATTTCATGGAGATAGGGAATTGCATGGAGATGAAAAATTGCATGGAAATAATACACTGCATAGAGATGGGAATTTGCAAAGAGATGTGAAATTGCAGGGAGAGGAGAAATTGCAAAGAGATGAGATATTTCAAAGTGATGTGAGATTTCATGGAAATGAGATAATGCATGGAGGAGGGAGATAACACAGAGATGGGAAACCACATATACCCTGATTTTGGTTGGAATAACAGTTTAGAAAATTCAAACATATTTCTTTGCGACCAATATTAATAGCATTTTACTTTGTTATTTGTGTTATTCTATAGGTATTTATATTATCTATAAAAAGTTAAGGCTGCAGATAGCATGACTCGATGAATGAAATTATTAAAATTGTTTTAATAACTTTAGTAACTAGCTTCTACTGTTCACTCTATCAAGAGATTGCTTGGAGATGGGATCACTTGGAAATTAAAGATAGCATAGAGACGAGAGATAACTCTGTAATTCTAGTGGAATGTGTGGGCACAGATAAACTATTTTACTACCACTCAAGAGATGTGAAGATACAATTAAATGCGCGCTAAATGTGTTAAGTGCAACTAAATGTTTAATGTCACACTTTAAGCGTCATACATGTCCTCGTTTTCTTTCTGTAAACAAACAAACCTATTAAGTAATTTGACGACAAATATATGTCAGGCAGTTAAGATACTTCAAAAATGAATATTTGTATATTTACAATTATTGATGGGGAAAATATATTTAGTTAGTATCTACAAACTAAGGTAGTCATGCTGAATGCTTCCTTGTAATTATGTAGGTGTGTATAAAAGCTATTAAAAAAATTCAAGTGTGAAAACCATTCAATTCTGGAATCTCCCACTTATAAAGAGTGGGGCAATAACTTAGAGGTTAGAACAATAAGCATAATTTTTGATTATAAGCTGTATATTTTATGTTCCGAGAGAGTCTACGGGCTACTCCCAATCATTGTTTGCATACAAAGTACTCAGAAAAAATGTATTGTGGTACAGTCTAACCCTTCACCTACTAGTGACGTGGCAGCGCCGAGGCCCTTAAATCATTATATAGGAAATGGAGAATATCATGGAAAAATAGATCGCATAAAATTGCATGAAAATGACAAATTTCATAGAGATGAAAAATTTAAAAAAAGAGTGTAGTGATAGCATAAAGAGGAAGGATTAAATAAAGAGGAAAGTATGCATAAAGAGGAAAGAATTCATAGAGAGGAAAGATTGCTTAGAGAGGAAAGAATTCATAGAGAGGGAATATTGCGTAAAGAGGAAAGAATTCATAGAGAGGGAATATTGCATAGAGATTAAAGATTACATAGAAAGGAAAGATTACATAAAGAGGGAATATTGCATAGAGAGGGAAGATTATTTAGAGAGGAAATATTGCATAGAGAGGTACTATTGCATAAAGAGGTAATATTGCATAGAGAGGAAAGATTGCATAGTCTTATTTGTCGCTGACGGGAGCTTGAGGTTCAAATCCCGCCCGAGTGTATTGTGGATGATATTTTAAAACTAGTTTCCTACTTTCCCTCTCCCTACTCTGATAGCTTAATTAAATGTCGATAGACAAGATGGCTGGTAATACGGGATGAAATCGATTAAAATAACCCATTATAACTAAATTAATATGTAGATAGTTGATTTTAAAATTTGAATGTTCGTCTATTTTAGGGGTTATTCATAAACCACGTGTCTTTTCTCTTCTTACCGTTTTTTGACACACCAATCTCCTTCCTTCCCCTCTTCTAAGTTAAAGAGAGACTCAGAATAAATTTTAAATCCTGAATATAAATGATTTCAAAGGATTTTATGACAATGCTATATTATTTTCAATATTAAAATTTAAATATAAGATATATGTTACAGAACATCTACCCAGCCTCCCCCCCATGTAACATTATGAAGGCACAATATTTGTTTTATGAATGACCCCTTAGTGCAGTGGTCAGCAACTTTTGTGAGCCCCAATCGACTTTCAAGCTTATCAAAGGTCCCGCCCGCTATCACCCACCCTTTCTTCGCTCTACTTTTACTTTTATATATATATTCCTAAAATTCAACCCTTCCTTAAATAATTATGTCTCCGCGAATCTAGAAACAATATAGAATAAATTAAATGTACATTTTAATTTTCTTATAACATTATCGATAATCACCTATCAAAGTTATTTTGTTCATTAATATTATTTGAACGTACTTTATATCTTTGCGAGTTTATAAGAAAGAAAGATAAACTTTTAATAACATTGTAGTTTTCTCACGCGATCGACATACAATTTTCACGAGATCGACCAGTTGCCGACAACTGCCTTTAGGCCCTATGAGAGAAGGATGTAAGGGATACATCGTACCCGGCCATGAGGGTCTAAGAGGTGGCTGGGAATTTACCGGGATCTCAGAAAATGTTTGCACATATTAAAGACTAACAGTCACATTTCCACTACTATTACTAAAATTATTAGTATAGGTATTATATTTTTTGTCTTATTGTTTTTTTCCTTTTTAGATCTAAAATTATTAATTGTATATAATTTTTCGTATTAATTATTTTGTGTTTTTTCAGATTGAATAAATTAACTAATTACTTTTCTTAGACAGGGTTAATGTAAAATGGAAGGAAACATTAAACAATAAATGGTACGGAACTCCGCACGGACTTTCTCGCTCTATTGTTTAAAAATTGAAATATTTACTCAAAACTCGTAATATATGTGAAACAAAATAATACACACTAGCAAACCCAAGAATATATTGCACTATACCTATATAAAACATTTTTTGAGTCCCGGTTTTAAATTTTATAATTTTATTTTTAAATAACTAATCTCCTTATTTGTATGTTTGGGTCGATAAAAAAGATCAATATTGCGTCCACAAGGGGCAACACTTAGTATTACAATTTCGACTTCCGGTTAACATTTTCGACATTTTATTAAATGTTGCACATCTTCATGTCATCGCATTGCTATTAAATTCCTCATTTATAAATTTTGACCAATAAAAAAATGTAAATATTTACTATTGAGTCCAAAATAGAAATAGATCATTAAAGTACAAACATTTCTCCTAAGAGGTTTAAGGAAAAATAACAAACTTTTTGAGAGACTTACTTATATTTAATTACTCTATGGCATTGGAGAATTATTGCGTTAAAACTTAACTAATATCTCTCTACAACTAAAGCTCACAAAATTGTATTAATATATTTGCCAATATCTCAGAAACTGTTGGTTTTATAAAAATATATTTCATATAAAACATTTTATTTTTAATAGCACTACAATTTTGAAATGATAAGTTATTTTGTATCTCAAATAGTTGCGGAGATACGGAAATTTCAGCTTCTGTAAAGTACCCTAAAAGTCATTTTCATGGGAAAATGAAAATAGCCAGTTTATTTATAATCTTAATTAACGAACGCCTAGATACGAATTTTAATCAAAATCGTTAGAGCCGATTTTGAGAGAATCGATTTTTTTTTTTATCTTTTCGCCCTTTATTAAACTACTCTTAAATTTAAGTCCAAACAGACAGACGGCATTGCAAAGACCACTTTTTAGGGTTCTCGGGGAGGG
>CABFVZ010000041.1:847146-905772 GCA_902151445.1 Timema monikensis
TTCGGGGGGTCAAGAGACGTCGACATCCATCAACATTTCAGGTTAGATTTTTTTTAAAGGTCGCAACACGTTACCTTTTGTGTTCGAAATCAAAATCGTTAAAGCTGATTTTGAGAAAATCGACTTTTTCTCTTTTTTCCCTTCAGTAAACTACCCTTAATTTTAGGGTTAGAGATCCAATTCCAAAAAAAACCTCGGGGCAACCCTATGAAAACCATAGGTAAGTTTTAGCCTGATTGGTAAAATAGTTTAAGCTCTATTTGGAGGTACAGACAGACAGACGGAAATTCAAAAACAACCTTTTAGGATTCGGAGGGTCGTGTAACGTCGAGATTCATCAAAATCTCGAGTTCGATTTTTTTGACGATCACAATACTTTCTATACCTGTAAGATAGCGAGAAAGTAAAGTAAGAAAATATGTATTTTAATACAAATGATTGGTAATCATATTAAACTTAGTAATCTAACTATTGGAGCGAGGGAGGTGTTAGGTTGATTGGGCGGGGGAGGATGAGGCAGGTGTTAGTAATTATTAACAACATTAAGATATTGGTTTCAATATTTTTGATTGTTTTCTATGCAAGCGGGGGGCTATCACCCCCTACCCCTCTGGATCTGCCACTGCATTAATGTTGTATGATTGATGTATTGATTTGTGGGTCGTTTGTGGCTGAAATGTGTTTAAAACTGTCACACCAAATAGCCAATATTAATTGCATATTTAAAAGCAATGCTGGATTGTATTGTTAATTTCGATAATATGTTGATGGTATGGTAAGTTTCATAAAACTGGCTCCAACATACTCTAAGGACGCCTGAATGTTTGTGTTGCAGCGGGCGACAGCCTGAATGCCCCTCCCTCAATTATGGAGTCCGACAAGAACCAAGAGGGTGTGCACCTCAAGAGGGAACTAGGACTCTTCAGTGCAGTAAACCTCATCATCGGCGTCATGATAGGTGAGCAACACTCGGTATATCTCGCACAGACCAGTAACACAGCTCATTTCGCGCAAGCTGGTAACATACAGCTCACTAATACACGCCAGTAACACAGCTCATTTCGCGCAAGCTGGTAACATACAGCTCACTAATACACGCCAGTAACACAGCTCATTTCGCGCAAGATAGTAACATACAGCTCACTAATACAAGCCAGTAACACAGCTCATTTCGCGCAAGAATAGTAACATACAGCTCACTAATACAAGCCAGTAACAAGCAGCTCGCAAGACAGCGACTCACAGCTCATAAGCGAGTAACTCCCATGTTCACATCACATTTCTGTGTTTTATTTTGTCTATATCCACATTTTTAAAAAGCAAAGTCCTGTTTATTTTGCAGGCTCTGGTATCTTCGTTTCCCCCGCCAGCGCCTTGGAGAGATCAGGCTCAGTCGGACTCTGCCTCATTGTGTGGGCGGTGTGTGGGGTCATCTCTCTACTGGGTGAGTACTCAAGTCTAGTGGGTACATTTTATATAAATACAACCTTCTCATTCCTAACAGATTAGAATAGCCCGAGCGGATAATAAGACGTGGCGCAAAATAAAAATATTTAAATAAATCCACAGAATTACCTGCGGTGGAGTTGTTTATTCTTTTGACGTCCTTGGATTGTGCTTGTCCTTCAGGAGCCCTGGCTTTTGCCGAGCTGGGGACAGTGGTACCGCGCTCTGGGGCGGAGTACGCGTACTTCGTGGAGGCGTACGGTGACCTACACCCCTACTGGGGGCCCCTGCCGAGCTTCACGTGCGTGTGGGTGTACGTGATGATCTTGAGGCCCGCGGAGGTGGCAGTCATCATACTCACGTTCTCCGAGTACGTGTGCCAACCTTTCTACCCCTACATGACACACGTCCCCCCAGAGACCATGGACCATCTCAAGAAGCTCATCGCCCTCCTTGCCCTAGGTGAGCCGGACACACTCTGTCCGAGGGGGCACAGCCACGAATAAGCAATACCACTTTGTTGGAAACAACAGTATCCGAGTTTATATTCAACACACAACTTGACAACGATGCTTTTAGTTACAGTAGGCCTACCATTTCCATAGGAAGGGCCCTTTATTAAACACAAACATATTTTATTGCTGTCAACATTGATTACATTATTATGTATTATTAAACTTATGTTATTTTATAATACTTATCAAAATTGACAGCTGCAGTTCGCATGGCTTGATGTATGAACACGGTGGTAAAAGTTCTATATCAGGGCTCTTCCCAGTTCTCACATATAGTCCAATTTTCATTATTAGATCTTTTCTAAGAGCTATACAAGTTACCGAATCTACTTTCACTCATTCATAAATCAAGTCATGTAACTGAAACTGTCACTTTAGATAGCTGATAATACCAATACTTATACATTAACACTATTATGATATAGTAAAAAAAGTTATGTCCAACACAAATACATATCTCTGCATTTTTTTAAAGTTTCTTTGTATCAGAATCCTATTAGATACTATACTATATTAAATAACACTAAAAAATTACCACTGAGCACATGAAGTAAACGTCAAGCACATTTAGTATAATTTTCTGGTGATAGGGAGGATGGGGTGTAGTTTGCTGTGATGGTGTGATGGGGAGGATGGGGTGTAGTTTGCTATGATGGGGAATATGGAGTGTAGTTTGCTGTGATGGAGAGGATGGAGTGTAGTTTGCTGTAATGGGGAATATGGAGTGTAGTTTGCTGTGATGGGGAAGTTGAAGTGTAGTTTGCTGTAATGGGGAATATGGAGTGTAGTTTGCTGTGATGGGGAAGTTGAAGTGTAGTTTGCTGTGATGGGGAAGTTGAAGTGTAGTTTGCTGTGATGGGGAGGATGGAGTGTAATTTGCTGTGATAGGGAAGATAGAGTCTAGCGGAAAATAATGTCTTTAACAATATGTTCTTATGTTGGCAGGACTGATGACTTACATCAACTTCATGAGCGTGAAGCTGTTTGTCCGTGTGCAGAATGTGTTTACTGGCTGCAAGCTGTTGGCCTGTGTCATTGTCATCTTGGGTGGGATATATGAACTGTGTATAGGTTAGTATCTGCTTTATAATCAGCCACAACTGCCCACTAATACCACATTTATTTAAAATTAAAATGCACCTTATTAAGACATTGGATGAATATTAGAGATTTGTTACTATGGAGACATGAATTAACATAATATCTATGTCTTATTGTAATCCACGCTACATTTAATGTAAGTGCCCACCTTTAGTCAAACAATCGTTTGAGGTATTGTGTTTGCTGAAGTGGGCTATTTATTGACCTTTGACATCAATAACTATACTGTATTGACCTGTGCATTGAAACAATCAAGAGATTTTTGTGTGATCTACTCTATTTCTCTGGGGCGTAGCACTGTGGGAGGTCTGCCCCCAGGAAAATGTATTTAATTTAATCCTCAAATGACACTTTTTAAGGCAGTTCTTGGCTCCTGAAAATAAGATACAGCATAAGAAAAATGTTTCAAATTTATCCTAATTTGTTGGTGTTTTTTGAGATTTCTATAGGATTAGCTCTTACAGTATTTCAGTTGAGTGCTAGTTTCGAACCCTATTGGGCAGAGTCTAGCTATCTTTATATTTTATTAAACTATGTATTTATAATATTTATACAATCTCAGGGGGGCAGAGCCCCCCGATCCCCCTGTGGGTACCCTTGCTTTGATCTGAAAGCAAATAAGTGTAAGTCAAATTAAAAAATATTTTTTTCAAAAGCTATCGTCATCAACAACATCATCAAGTGCCAGCCAACCTGTGTATTTTGTATGATTATGTCAAGTCTGTACAATAGGAGTGACAAGATTGGATAAGATGAGAAATGAGAGGGAGAGAGATGGAGCCGGTGCAGGACAGGATATAGAAGGCACCACTATAGTGGTATGGCCATGTGAGGAGAATGGAGGAGAAGATACCAAAGAAGAGATTGAATATTGAAGTGGGAGGCAGGAGGCCAAGGGATAGGAGGCTAACTACTGTTCATGATGATTATGTCAAGTCTTTGAACTGCAGCTGCCATTTTGGATAGATGTTAAAACCTATAAATTAATACTAATGATACAGTCAAAAGTTATCATTGTTGACTCAAAAAAATTGTATTTGATTGTAATTTTGTATTTTAGAATCCTACTATCACCCCAGTTCTATGAAAATTATTATTGGTAATACCTTCCAAGCTAACTCCAAATTTTCAACTAATACCTATAATATCGGCCGAGTTAACTCCATTTCTCTGTTAGTCATTGACAACTAAAGTGTGCCCATGTTACGAATACATATTTTTTGGGGTCACCTATTGACACATAAAACTTTTGGCAGTTTTTCTCATAAATATCTCATATTAATCTTACATCATATTTTGGCTTCGCAACCTCCACATTAATCAACTTTGTATATTTTTGATAGCACTTGGAGCACACTCAATGCATTTTATAGGAATTCATACATTAACATTTGATTTTTCATTATTAGGTAATGTAAATAATCTGAGCCAAGGATTTGAAGGTTCCTCTACGTCTGCTAAGGACATAGCGCTGGCATTTTACAGTGGTCTCTGGGCATATGATGGATGGTAAGACGGCTGAATCTATATTAATAGAATTAAGAGTTTTTTTTGTCTGTCATGAGAATTACACAATATCTACAGCACCCAAAGGGCTGAAGTTTTAAAATTAGTAGTCCTTGTGTACAAACATGAGTACCTCAAAGCTTTTGATTTGATTTTTTTTAAACTTATTATAAACTGGGCCGTAAGAAATAAAATGAAGAGTTTTTTCTCTGTCTGTTTGAAGAAAAGAAAAGCATTCACCGAGTTAACCACGCAATGCATTGCAAGGTTACCCTGGCAAAGCCAGGTACTTTTGCTAGTTTGATGTATTTTTAAGCTAATAGGTTGCAGTTCTTAAAAATCTGAACTAGTTTATGAATTTTAAAGAATATTTTAGTTAATATTATTTGACAATTAAATGCAATATACTGATTTAGGAGTTGTTTTAACCTTTATATAGCCACAAGCCAATGTGATTGGATTTCCAGATTTTCATTAGTTCTGACTTTACCTGTTATATATAGGTTAGGAGTCTGTAATGTCGCAATAACAATAACATTCTGTTATAGAACCATACACACAGATAAAAAATGATAGAACAATCTCAAAAAATTACTTCATAAATAATGGTTTGGAGATTTTTCTTGTACAACCTTACAAAAATGATGAAATATCTGTAGTACTCTTTGCACATGAATTTATAATAGGCATGGCACTAAAAGGGGTAAAGTCAAATCTAGAGTTTTGATCATACATTCAATCAAAACTGTAGTTAAGTGACTTTTCAAATGATTTCTATAGCTCATAAAATATATACAAGTCCTCCCTTGGATGGGTGGTTTGCCTCCCAAATCATCCTTATTTGATTCAGATAAATTTCAATTCACTATTCATAGTTGAATGAGGGATTGTTTTATGTGGATATGGGACATTCATATCTACAAATTCCTTAAATCATATGATTTTAAAGAAATTCGAAATTCAAAGAATAAAATTATATAATAGGCGCTAAGTTTAGAATCAAATAAAAATAATCAATTCACACAAAAATTATTTTGTTCTTTATAACTTAATAAGTATGAGGAATAATACAGATAACTCAATAATTATTTTCACTAAACCTTTATCAGAAAATTTGTTTTGTGCAGGATGATAATTTCCTAGACATAGCAGTTCCATTTTTCATTTACTACTAAAACTTTTTTTTTTTTAACTTTAGTGTTTGAATTTGGATATGAAAGAAAATGTTTGTTTCAGACTTGTGAAAAATATGATTTGACCCATTTATAGGTGTGACCATCAATAAAACAGAAATATTCATACAATTAACACAAAGAAAACCTTTCACTAAAACTTTCTCCGTTAGAATTTTGTAAAGAAGGCACACCTTAAAAATTATTTTAGCCACTTAATATAAATCATCCATACACAGGAGTTGTTCACAAATCCTCCAACCTCAAAATTTGTATTTGCTTAGAGGTTGTTAAGTTAGCTGAAGAGGTACCTTTTATAAATATTTATAGTGTGCTCATTAAAAAGAATATTCTGCCTAATGTTACAAAATGTCAACATTTCCCAAGTCCATTTCACATCATGTATGCCATTTAATCACAAATAAAACAAAGATAAGCACCAAATAAATAATAATGTGACATAGTACATAATTTATTTTGCTAAAGACAATTAGTATAAACTACATATGAAAATGGACTAAATGGTGTGATAGCTATTCAATTGTTGTTACAGGTCCGCCTGTACTGTAGTAACAGAAGAATTGAAGAGACCAGAGAGGTGAGGCATATATATGTACAAGTACCCAACACGTAGCCTCAAGCTGTCTGAAAATCTGGAAATTATATATTTTAAATACAAGGGTTTAACATGCCCTTTTGAATACAGAGATTTTGACACCCACTAACCACAAACCAATATAATCTATCCCAGGGCTGGATTCCCCACTAGGTACAGTGCCTAGGGTCTATGGATATGAGGAAGGAGGTGAAAGGGGTGTGAGTGGGGAAAGGGTGTTTGGGTTAGGGTGCATGAAGAAGGTAAGAAGGAGAGTCAGAATTCACAACAAGAGCAGTTTAAGATATTTATTTTAAGGGGGTTCTACCTTTGATGGCCCATGGGAAATTCTCCTGGTAAAATATATTAAAAGGTTTTAAAAAAAGTTAAATACCCCTTAAAGATTTTTTTAAACATATTTGGTGATGTAAATACACTTAATTTTATAAGACTATAAGTAATGAGGAAGAATACAAAAGGAAAATTTATTTTTTGGGTGAAGGTGGAGGAGGATGGGGATACAAAACACCCCACTGCCCCCTCTCAATACGGCATTAAGTGTTTCAAGTTCTAACATCCCCAATTGTATAGAAATAATCATTACACTTTGCTGTTTAGGTCAACTAGACGAGTCAAACTATGAATCTATTGCAATAACTCTGAAGATGTTCTTTGTGCTGAACAGAAACATCCCACTGAGCATCTTGATTGCTGTTCCTGTCGTCACAGGCCTCTACTTCATGATGAACGTGGCGTACATGACGGTCCTCACAATACCCGAGATGATAGCTGCTCCTGCTGTCGCTGTGGTAAGTATAACAAGCCACTTTGCAAAGGATTAAAAGCCCAATGTCTAGTTTTGTATCGGGCTGGGAAATGTTAAAAGCAGGGCCCAGACTTTGATTACCTAAAAATTATTTTAAAAAAATAACCTAGATGCCATTAAAAAGTCTTTAAATTTACAAAAAGTCACCTAAAAGAATGAACAAAAAAAAACTCATAATAAATGCTCATGACTAAATTAAACATATACTTTACAAATGAAAACTAGAACATGATTATACAATGAAAAGCCCTTAACAATTGAACTCTTGCATTCTGCTGAATATAATATTGATTTACAAATATGTGCTTCAACCTTCCATTTCAACCCTTTTCAGTTTAATTTCAGTGTCTCACGAGTAATGTGTATTTTACAACCATGCAAGCAAAGAAGAAACAACTTCTATGGCCTATATTATTTTCTCATCCTGACATCTGTATGATTTTTAAAAAATATGTAAGAGAATGTATGCATCTATAGAAAAATTTATAGTAGATATTTAAAAAAATATAGGCTACTTATTTGACATTAATACCCTAAAATGACTTAAACCAAGAAAAAATTACCTAAAAATAAAAAATGACAGAAAATAGTCTACAAAAAAAGTTTTCGCAATCAGAGGATCATGAACAGAATGTATGTACACTTAAGCATGTGATGTACAAGAGAAATTAAAAAAATAACCTGTAAACAAAATTTGGGGCCTGGTTGTATTACATGTGATATGAGTATTTACTATTTTAAAATTAATTGTTTGTCTGTTGGTTGATTTTATTTAATCTGCTTCGATGACTATACGGTAGCTAAGGCATCACTCTCGTAATAGACTAGACTGCCGATGACAGAGATTCGAATCCTGGTCGGTGTATTTCCCTAAATTATTTTCCACACTCCCTTCATGCATATGTGGATACACTTCCCCTAAAATTCAACCTTCCTTGCCCCTAACTCATTAGCATTATTAGTACATATATATATATATAATTCCGTTGAGCTTCAAAGGATAGAGTAGGATTTTAGTATAAAGGACTGTTTAGATATATATATATATATATTACATATTTGTATCGCTCCCCCTGACATTGATCGATCTTCCTGTTTCAGCTGTTTGGGGACAAGGTTCTAGGACCTATGAGTTTTGTGATTCCACTTGGAGTTGCACTGTCTACGTTTGGATGTGCGCTCAGTGTTCAGTTTGGAGTCACAAGGTTGGCATACATAATTATGTCACTAAGATACAATTTAAATATGAAATCAAAATTTAATATAAGATCTAGAAATGGTTAAAATAACAATCAAAAGTTTGTTTTTGTTTGAGATTTTATAATTGCTTGTGGGTATATTGATTTATCTTTTAAAAGAAACTGTAGCACTATAGTACTGTTTTTAAAGTAATATTTCAAAGAATTAAAAAAAAAAGTTTTCAAATTAGAAAATAATTTGTTTTATTAATGTTCATATTTATTTGGTAAGGAGTAACAAATGATAAAATTAAATCTTATAATCATAGAAAACTAAGGCTCAGATAAGGAGAAGGGAATAAAAGAATAACAAAACGATTTAATTTTATCAAATTTTAAAATGGTCAAGGCATGAAAAGTTGTGTCTACCTTCATACCAATTATTCTCAAACAAAATATGTTTTTACAGTATTTGAACTATCATAGTAAAATACAGCTTTAAATGGGACTTGCACTTAAAAAAATGGTATGGTGCATCGCACAGACTTTCTCTTAAAACAAACATTTCTCTATGGCATTAGGAACTAGGAATATTGTTACAAAAAAATTAAGAAAAAAAATATATCGCTGTCTACCAAAGAGCATAAGAATCAAATTCATTTTCAAAGATGTGAATTTAAAAGTATATAGATTTGCTTATAGCTTTGAAATTATTGGTTTTATAAAAAATATATTTCAAATGAAAGATTTTTATATTTAATGGTATTACATCTTCAAAATGGTAAGTTGTTTCTTATCTCAAATAGTTGCAGAAAAATAATGAAAATTTCCCAATTGTAAAGTACCCTCAAAGTCATTTTCATGAGAATATGAGGATTGCCATCTTGTTAATAACGATAAACAGTATCTAGATATAATATTTAATCAAAATCGTTAGAGCAAATTTTGAGAAAATTGATTTTTTTTTTCCTCTTTTTACCCTTCAGTAAACCACTCTTAATTTTAGGGTTAGATATCTAATTCCAAAAACCCCTCGCTGGGACCTTATCAAAACCCCAGATACCAAGTTTAAGCCCAATCGGTAAAATAATGTCAGCTCTAGCCTGAGATACAGACAGCATTGCGAAAAGTACTTTTTTGCTTTCAGGAGGTCATGAAACGTCACCATTTATCAAAATCTCGAGTTTGATTTTTTTGATGATCACAATACGTTCTCTCTGAGATATCAAGAGAAAGTAAAAAAAAACTAAAAAAAATAATTGTGTAACTTTTGGGATCAAGAATGTAGGTATACCTGGTTAAAATATTTGGTTTTGATACTTTTTAAATGTCATCAAGTTACATTTTAGAGCATATATTTAGCAATGACATAGCAAGTATCTTTCAAAATGTTAAATTCTAAATATACTAACTCAAGCTAGCCTAGTCTGGTTTAACGATGATGAGGAGGTTGGAGTTTCAATCCCGTTTGAGCGTATTAAAAGTTATTTTCAATGGTTTCCCACTCTCACTCTAATTAAGTGTGGGCGTGTTACCTTCAAATTATAACTTCCTCATCCCTACCTCCACTAGTGTCAGTAAATATGAATAGCCCAGATATATAGTAACATGTGATACATATTTACATAATTTTAAGTAATAATAACAAGTAGCATTGCCAAAGATTTTTTTATAACCGCATATTGATATCTGTTCAGGCTATGTGGGGTAGGGATGAGGAAAGAAGCATTTTAGAAGCAATCTACCAACACTTTCATAAAAAGAGAGAGTCGTAGACCATTTAGGAAAAACTATGTGACCTCCCTGTCTTCAGCAGGCCAATCCAGCACAAGAGTGACGCCTTAAACTATTGATCCACTGAAGCAAGTCTTGCCAAAATTAGATTTTGAATCAAGTAACTGTAGAGTGGTGATGTATTCTATCAAGTAACCCTGACAAGGTTTTGAAGTAACTATCTCTAACAGTTATTCTATAATAACTCGCTTTGGTGGCCACATGGTCAAAGGAATCATTCTCATGTTAGGCTGGACTGGCGATGACAAGGAGATCCGAGTTCAAATCCTGGTTGGTTGTACCGAGTTTTTTCCCCCTAAATGGTGTCCCACACTCCCTTCATCCAAATGTAGGTAAACATCCTCCAAATTCAACCTTACTAATCCCTAAACCATTAGCATAATTAGTACATAAGCTCATAACACAATCGGGTAGTAAGACTCGGTGCTAAAAAAATACATTCTATAGCATTTTGACTCCTGGTTTATAGACTGCTGTATGTGGCAGGTAGGGAAGGACACATGTTGGAGATGTTCTCGTTCATCCACATGCGCCGACTCACGCCAGCACCCGCTGTTGCAATGCAGGTACGTGTATGCTTGGAACTAATTGATTCTATGAAATAACAAAGATGTGGTGCTAAGAAAAAAACTTATAGGAAGATTTTTTATTTATCATATTTTCTATGACCCTATTTTTATTCATTCAGGATTATATTAAAGTTTTTCGACAAATTTTCTCCTAATTAAAAATATTTACAACTAAAATTGCGTGTTTTAATAACAATAATTACAAGATTTTTGAAACTTGGCCAAATTTGTATCCCCACTATCTTAAATTGTATTAATATTAGCTATTTTAGTGAAGAATGATTTTATTTAAAACACAAATTTATGAGAGTTCAAGCTCGAATTACACAGAATTTGCTGCGAAAAAATGAAAATGCAGGTTTTAAAGTAAAAAGTATTTTATAAATAGTTTTAAAGTATGTAAATAATAAAAAATAATTTCATAAATATTAATACATGTTAAAAAAATTTTGTTATGTGATTTTACTTTTTTTTTTGTGCTGCATGACCACACAAATTTATATTTCAAATCCATTCTTAAATATTAGAATTTTTACATCCAAGAAGTTGTCTTAAAAGGCTCACTTAGTGAAAGTAAAATAAAAGTTAAAGTTATAACCATTTGGCACTAGCCAGAAATATATTATGTAGGGCTCTTAACTAAGTTTTTTTTTTGGCATTGTGTTTTACTACCTGTTCAGATTATACACCCTTAACTAAGTTGTCAGACCTGTAATAATTTATGAGAAACTTGTCCCAAATTTTCTCACTGTAATATTACAGTACAAAGTAAACTTGTATGTTTTGTTGGCAGGGCGTGTTGACACTGTTGTTCATTGTTGCTGGCAACATAACAGCATTGATTGACTTTGCCAGTTTTCTCGTTTGGTTCTTTTATGGTTTGGCCATGGTCGCTCTCATTGTTATGAGGAAAACTAAAAGAAACATTCACCGGCCCTACCAGGTTTGTACAAAATCATATCTTGGTCATATATTTATTCTGCACAGTGACATTAGTGTGGAGTGTTGGCAGGGTAAGCAGGGATTATCAAAACTATACCTGTCACAGGTTCTTGTGTGTGTGTGTGTGTGTGTGTATATATATATATATATATATATATATATATATATATATATATATAAAAAATATAATATATTAGGGATGGTCCCTCGAATCCTGAAAGATATTCGAAACTCAAACCCTTAAAAATATCTTTTTTCCTTTCAATTTTTCAAGTGAAATTTGTTTTAAAGATCTAATACTGCTTTTGTGGTCCAGAACCGAAATAATTATAGGATGAACATAACAACCAGGCCCCAGACCAGTAATGTAACACTTAACTGAATGTATGAATGTTACAATGAATGGATTATAAGAAATAATGTTAACATTTAATCACTATTTGTATTTTCTATTAATCTATTATATTTATAAGTCCTCTTATGTTAATAATTTTTTCCAAGATTCTGATTTCAAATCTAAAGTAAATTGGAGATTTGGATTGGTAAAATAGTGGATTCGACCCAACTCTAATATATACATGAGCATTGCTGTACAGCATTAATAAGGTTCACACATAGGATAAGTGATTTTAGTTTTTACTAGAAGTCCAACAACATATGCAGAATCGTACATGAATAATGGACGCTGAAGAGGGGTCATATGTGCCCCGGAAAATTAACGAGATGTGTTTTGAATGTTAACTTTTCAAAACCTCAATTTTTTTTTCTGTTAGGTTCTTCATCCCTGGTCTACACCTATATGGACATGTTGCATAATTAATTAATTTAGTTTTTCCATCGTTTATGAATTATACATAATCAAACTGTGTGTATTTTAATTAACTAAAATAAATCTGCTTCAGTGGCCGCATGGTCTAAGTGGTTACTTTTGTAATAGACTATAGACAGTAAAGGATGGTGAGATTGTTGTTCCAATCCTGGTCGGGTGTTCTGAGAGTGGTTTTTCTTAAATGGTTTCCCACTCCCTTTCACACAAATGCAAGTATACTTCCTCTAAATTCAACCTTACTCATCCCTAACCCATTAACATAGTTACTACATAAGCATAACACCTAAATGGGTAGTAAGACGTGTTGCTTGAAACAAAATCTTAAATAAAAAAAGTTTAAAAAAATATAATGTTGAAAAATTAATTGCACTTATTTATCTATCTATGGTTGGAACACTATAATATTTTGGTAAAATTCACTGTTCATGAAGTGTATGGCCTACACATTAGATTAGTCGGTAGCATGTCTGCATACTGAGCTAAGGGTCCCAGTTTCGATTCCTTGCATGGCCGAAAATTTATCATTGATAAATATATGGGTTTGCCCTTTCAAGTTGATAAAATAACGGCCGGGGACTCGATGAATATATGACTTGAATAAAAAGCTGACCCAGTCCACAGGCTGGACACAGTAGTGGATGTAAAAGTTAAAAGTGTATGGCCTGATGAGTAATCCGTGAAGTGACATGCGGCCAGCCTTCTAACGCCAAAAGGTTCCTCGCCCTTCTCTTAAACCCTCTCCTTTCGTTGTTAATTTTAAGTTTTTGTGAAGTGAAGGGGAAATTTAGCAACCATTAGGCACACTAATATTAATCTGGTTGTAGGTGCCGCTATGGATACCCATTCTAATTATTTTGGTGGCCATCTTTCTCTCTGTGGTTCCCATCGTCACAGACCCAAACCCGGGGTATTTCCTGGCGATTGTATTCATATTGATCGGAGTTGCGTTTTACACACCATTGGTTTACTACAAGAAGAGGCCAAAATTGATGAGTATGACATTTTATTTAAAAATTATATGTTGCAAATTCAACCCAATTATGATAATGATGATTATGATTTAGAACTAATGTACACACTGTGATTCTTTAAAGGTAACAAACAAGCTAACCTTGCTTGACTTCACTATGGTTTAGTTCAGATAATAGAGTCGCAGTGTAATTAGTCAAAGTAAGAGTGTAAGAAACAAATATAGCACCTATGACTTTCACAATAAGAGGAATACAGTTTACTAAGAGTGTGTGAAGCTTAGACATTACTTAAAAAAAATAATAATCTGACTTTGGCAATTAAGAGCTTAGCCAATAAAAAATAATGACGGCTAAAATACTCATTTATGTACAATTTTGAGCTGTTACGCACATTATAGATGAATCTGAATTGAATTGCATGTGAGATAATAATAGGATTTATTAGTTTGGAGTGAAATATTACAAACATATGTGGCCTAAAACATTTTCTACGGGATTTTAATGTAAATAGTTATACAATTTGCTGATAATTGTCGGTCAGTATGACTCGGTTGCGGAGTGATGGCATGGAGTTTTTTTTACAATATTCAAACTTCGATTCGGCTTTGAGAATATTTCATATATTGGATTCAAAATGAAATAAGTGTAAAAAAAACACACACACGCACACAAACTTTATACTGGTATCACTGGACAGTTAAATTATGTTTCGACTATATTTCTAAGAGGCAACTACTAATTACATAAGTTATCCAGTGGCACCAGCATAAAGTATAAACTTTGTTCTTCTTTTAAATATGAGAGCAATATTGTATTTACCCTTCTAATTGCTCCCATCACTTTCCCCTCTTCTATATGGTTTGAATTAGGAGGGATAGCCAGCACACTTATCTAGGTGATACTGGAGTAGAAATTGTTTAGATAGAACACTAAAAAAAAACACAAGCACATTTTTAAGGACAAGCTTTCACTGTCACAGACAGCTTCATCAGGTCAAGAGAGTAGACTGATGCTCTTGGTTGAACTGCAAGGTTGACTGTCCACAGCTGACTGTTTTTCAGCTATGATATAACTGTATAGATGGCAGCACTATTAATAAATAGATAGAAAAACTAAAAGTTATTATTATTATTATTATTATTAGCACCGCGTCTTACTACCCGTTCGGGTTATACACACTTACGCTAATGTGTAATGGTAGGGTGATTGTGAGATGAAATGAAGGACCTACAGTTTAACGTGGAATCCGAACCACGGTGGTGGCCTGGCATTCCACACATTCACAAGATGTCTTGTCAGAGGTGTAGGAAGGGTTTGGAAATCAGATAAATCTGTGCCGGGACCGAGGATTGAACCCCGGCCGCCAGCACAGAACTAAAAGTTGTGTTATATACTGTATTATTATTATTATTGTGACAATGAGTGTAATAATAAGTGTGCTGGTAGGAAGGAGAGGAGTTACCTAAGGTTGAGGTTAGGGGCTTGTCTGAATTTGATGATATATTGTTGGGCCAGTTCCCATATCCTTAGTTGTGGAGGATTGCATATTTCTTTGTTCAGGGATTTGACCACCTTGGTTGTGTAAGAGTGATTCAAGTCCAAATTATGGGTCTCTGCATGTGATGCTACAGGCTTATCTTTATTTTTCATTTTTGTATCATATCGATGACCATTCATTCTTTTTCTTAGTGTTTCTGTTGTAAGACCAATGTATTGTGCTTGGCACTGGTTGCATTCTAGTTGGTAGATGAGGTTTTAAGAATCACAGGTATGGTGGCCTTTTATAGGATAATTTTGTTATGTTGCTGGAGAATGAATTTGTTGGTTTATGTATGATGCAGGTTTTGCAGGGGTGCGGTTGCAGGGAAATGAACCTGATATTTGTTTGGGTTGGGGTTGAATAGTGGGGTCCAGCAGTTTGGGTTTTACAAGTAAGTTGTGCAGATTGGCTGGTTGTTTATAGGTTACTTTTGGAGGCTTCTTGAAGATATGTTGTGTAGTGGTGGAGGATTGCAGTATGGGCACACCTGTTTTCAAGAGTTTTTTAGTTTGTGGGGTGCAGGGTAGTATGTTGTGACCAGAGGGATGACGTTGTTTGTTCCTGTTGATGTTGTAGCCCGCTATTTTGAGCTCTGTCTATTTGACTACACACCAGTGCTTTGGGTTAGCCTCTGTTCATAAAAGCATGTTGCAGTTTCTTATTGTATTGTAAAAGGTCATTGTGGTCAGGGAAAATTCTTTTGGCTCTAATGGCTAGGCTATTTGAGAGTGATCTCTTTGTGATCATAGGGTCGCAGCTGTCATAGGCAAGGTATTGTTGCTGGTTGGTTTCCTTGGTGTGCACTGTTGTTTTCAGGTGTCACTGATGGAGCGTAATGTCTACATCCAGAAAAGTAATGCTGGATGTGGATATTTTTCAGGTAAATCTTAGCGGTGAAAATTTGTTGAGGTCTGCCAAGAAGGACTCTAGTTGCCGAGTGGTACTGGTCCAGATAACAAAGATGTCATCGATGTATCTGAACCAACAAAGGGGCTGTAGCAGTTGTCTCCCCATATACAAGTTTACATATGAGGCGGCCATGCGCGTTCCCATGGCAGTATCTTTAATTTGTAGGCAAATTTTGTCCAGAAATCTGAAATAATTTTTCTCCAAAATGATATTTGATAGTTTTCAGGAATGCGGTATGGGTCTGGTACCAGGACGTGTGTTGAGATATTCCTCTATTGCTGCGAGTCCGTGGATATGGGGGATATTGGTGTAGAGTGATGTAACATCAACTGAGACCAAGATGGCGTGCTGTGGAAGAGGAGTGGCCAGTGTGTGAAGTCGTTCTAGAAAATAATTTGTGTCTTCGATGTAAGATGGCTGCAAGTGAGTCCACAAGTGCTGATATGCGTTTTGTGGGTGAGACACATCCTGATACAATTGGTCGGCCTGGAGGAGGGAATGTTCCCTTGTGGATCTTCGGAAGTAGGTAAAACTGTGGTGTGGCTAGTTTCTGGGGGGTTGAGTTTTGTACACTCTTTTCAGTGAGATCTTGATGTTGCGATTCTTGTTGGATAATCTGTTGTAGTTGTTTGTTATAATTATTGGTAGGGTCCTGATTTAACTAGGTGTAAGATAGTTGCCTCTCAGCTTCAATTATCTAGTCCTGGCAGTTTATAACGATGGTCGCTGACCCTTTGTCTGCAGGTAAGATAATTTATTTGTTGTCATGGAGTGATCGGAGGGCTTGGCGTTCTTGGTTGGTCAGATTGCTATTTCTCGCGAGTTGGTTTTGAAAATCCAGAGTTGACACCTTCTGTACAATAAAGTTTATGTATTGTTCTACCATATGGTCTTGAGGTAGTGGTGGTGGTGGTGGTGGTGGGTCCCAGCTAGACAGTGGCTCAAACTTTTTGATGGCGGGATGTATGGATTTGGAATTATCCGCAGTGTAGGGGTGCAGAGAAAAGTAATATTTGATACGGAGAAGAAGAACATCTGCCACAAGACTTCTCTATACAATTCTATATAATCACTTCCCTTTATAGGAAATTGGTAACTTGAAAATAACATTCATCCACAATTAAGCATATATTAATATTGTAATGTTATTTTCCTCAGCAGTGAACAAGCTTGGTTTGAATTTTAAAACTGGACCAGTTGGTATAGTGAATGACTTGGGAGAGGTGGTTTTTACCATCTTTATAATCTTTTACTGGTGCTATAGGGGTGATTTTTCTATTCTCTAACTAGGCAAATGTCAGTGCATTTCCTCTTGACTGATCACAATCCCCTTAGATGATTATGATAATAATAATAAGTTCCCCGCCTCATGAGCTAAATGTTTTGTTAAGAAAAAGGCAGATTTGGGACGAGATAGAGCCAAATGAGATTGTAGTTATAGTCAAATTTTCCTAAGTAGCTTTTAGAAAATACAAATTTTTTGAGGCCAGTTTTGATATTATTTTACTAATTTCTTGTTTTATAGGTATTGAAATATTTAACAAAAGTGATGAATACAAAGCACATGACTTGCCATATGAATATGTGAAAGCAGCTCTAGTAACTATTCTATCTGTTGGATAAGGCCCTTCCTATGAAGATTGGACTGTAGGTAGCTGTCTGAAAACTCGCAGAAGACTATCTCTTTGTGACATTAATATTGAACCAGTAATAAATAATTTTTACATGTTTTGATTTTAGATTCTGTGACTCGCTTCGTACAAATCCTGCTAGAAGTTGTTCCAGAGGACCATAAAGAATAAATTGCAAAGGAGATAAGTTCATCCACTAGTTAAATTCTTCATCTTCACTCTACATTTTTCATCTCCATCGACATATTTAGTAATTAATGTTATTTGCATCAATTTATCAAGTGTATTATCTTCATCATTACTTAAAAACTAAATCATCAATTCAGTGTGTGAACAAAATAACAAAAAAAATAAAATGTTTATTTTCTTAGAAATCTGGTTGAATGTATTTTTATTTCTAAAACTCTTTCTTAAAATTTTCACTTTAAACCCAATATACGAAGTATAGATATAATTAATAAAGTGTGACACCTTAGCTCAGTTGGTAGCATGTCTGCCTACTTAACAAAGGTTTCCCTGTCCGATTCCGGACATGGCCGAAAAATTTATCATTGGTGAAATGTGGGTTTACCCTTTCACAGTGATAAATTAATGGTCGAGGATTGGATGTTGTGCCTGTCCTAGTCTTTAGTTAGATTATAGGGCTTATGAAGATACAACAAGCCTAGCAAGCTGGTAGTGGAAAATATATGACTTGAATAAAAAAATTACTCAGGCCACAGGCTGGAAACTGTAATGTATGTAAAAAAAAATATATAATTAATAAAACAAAGATCTCCTTTTAAATGTTTGATCAAGTAAGAAAGTCTTAGGTACTCTGTATTTTACAAAAACATAATAAAAAATAAGCGACTTGTAAACTCAATCTACCCTGAAAGGTACCTGAATTTGATTGATTAACCCATGCATTATCTTAAAAGCTACACCATAAAGGTACAAAGCTAGGTAAGCTCACTACCTTTAAATGTAAACGGAGGGTACATATTGTGCCAATCACAAATCACTGACTGTATTATTATTATTCAGGCATAAAATTGGGATCAAGGTAATTATATCCTGCCGAATGTTGCGGAAAATAGTCGAGGTCCCAGATTCCCCTGCTAGTTCTCTTCACCACCACTAGGTGATGGTCCAGCGGATGTGGATTAGCAGAGTTGAGCTGGCTCACTACACAGTCCGTACAGTAGTCAATAGAGCTGGCACACACCGAGCAGTGCCACCTGGTGCCAACTATTGGTTCCTCTTCACAAAGATTGCACTTGAAAAATATAAAAGTTGCCCAAAATCAAGCATTTACAAGCAAGAAAATCAGAATTTGATTGCTTGATTTTTGCTGATATCAAGAGAACCGATAATTGATCTTAATGTAATATTTTAAACCAATTCTTTGCTCTCATATTCTAAGAAATTGTATTATATTTGGAAGAAGGTACAGAAAAGGTGGATAGAAACATATAAAAGGAACGAACACAATATGGCTTTTAGAGTGAAAAGAAGAACACAGTTCACATTTTTCATTGCTGCCATTGGACAAAGAGGTGATTGCTGCCTCTTGAAGAAAAGTGATTTGTCACCGCCCAATCCCCGAACCCAGGTTTCATTCTATTAGAACTAATCAGGAGGGCGTGTGAAACGTGAAGTTCAACTTTCTAAAAGAGGAAATCAAAATAGCACATATGGGAGAAAAAATAAAACTGTAAAGAATGATAGGACACTTAGATAGGAACATGTAAAAGAAATAACATAAAGGACAAAAACAGGAAATGGACATTGGATGCAAATATATAATATATATGTATAAGGAAAACCTCTTTTCACTTTATGAGGTAATTTTATTATATTTGGAAGAAGGTACAGGAAAGGTGGATAAAAAAAATTTAAAAGGAACAAACAAACTATGGCTTATATTATGTTTCTATCCACCTTTCCTATACCTTCTTCCAAATATAATACAATTACCTCATAAAGATGAAAGAGGTTTTCCTTAAAAAAGATATTCTATGAAAGTTATGTCATTCAAAACAAATAGTAACATTCAGAATTGGGTTTCATTGTGACTAATGTTAGTTTTTTTAATTGTCGTTTCACTTTAGTACTGGCAAATTATAAATGCACTCAACATGGATTTGTGTTCTAGTGATCTTGCACAAAACAAAAGTGACCAGAACTGGGGCAAGAGTCCTATCAAAATTCGATGAGTTCAGTCACTTTAGAGTACAAAACTCACATAACAAATCCACTCTTCTCTGACAGAGATTCAATCACTTCCTTCCTAAGCCGGATCGGCCTGACACGCTCTCAGAGAAGCTCAAGACTAGAATATCCTGTTCCGATCTGAATAAAAAGCTCCGACCGCATCGTGGCTCACTGCAGCCAATCGTGTGTCCAAAGAGACTCCCAACCAAAGTTCCTAGATCAAATCTCGTTGATGGAAAATCACTAACAAGGGCTATTTCCAAGGTCTAAGCTCGAAGTTTGCGCCAAAAGAATGCGCAGAGGCCATGCCAAAGAACACATGAACACAAAAAAATGAGTCCAGGACAATCTTAGTTAGGTTGAATGCACGGAAAAATATTGAAATTGTACATATTGAGGAATTGGAACCAGACTAAAAAATCGAGGTTAAAATTAAAGAATCAAAATAGAGAAAAATCAGAATCTCGATATATCTAATTAAAAGTTGTGATGCAGCTTCTTATATATTAATACTACTTACACACTTATGAAATGACACAGGCAAGAGATGAAGATATCTTCACAACTAAATTATAATGCAGAGTTAATATGACTTGAGTCTAAGAGAGTTATCTAGCCAACATAATATAATTAAATGGGAGAACTTAAAGGTTGTTGCCAAAAATAAAGTGTTAGAGTTTCAGTGACACCCTCTTGAAATTGTTTTGTTTAGGTATAATAATTAGAAGAAGGTACAGGAAAGGTGGATAGAAACATATAAAATGGGCCGAACATAATATGACCTTTACAATGAGAAGAAGAACACAGTCCACACTTTACACTGATGCTATTGGACAAAGAGGTAATGGCTGCCTCTTGTAGAAAATCTGTTGTTACCACACAATTCTTGAGGGCAATTTATAATCTTGAAGGTTTCTATCTGCTACTTCTATAGGCAATCTAGATTGTGGTTGGTAGTCATTACTGATTGTTACAATCATAACCAAAACTTTGGAAATAATTTTACCAACATGGGTCAAGCTCATAAAATATGTATATATTTATTTAATGCGAATATGGGGTTGAAAGTTTGAAAAAACATATATTTAAATGAGTTTGTTAGTCCATATCTTACCTTATAGCCCAAGTGTTTCATGAAGGATTTGTGTCGAGACTTTTCTTTCTTGACCCTCCTCAATAATTCCAACTGTTGATACTCAGATGTACATCGAAGACTTTCAGGAACATTATTACTGTCATCATCCTTAAGGAACAAATGTACAACTTTTACTACAAAGGCAATGATAATACATCCAAGGAAATATATTAGAAAACAAAGAAAGGCTAGGTCACTCTAACTTAAATATTTAGCTACATTTTTTATTTATGTAAAAAATCCTTCAATTGTGTGATAAGATATGATTTTTTTTTTTAAATTTACAATGTTACAAAGTTTGGGTTTGTTTCTACACTGTTATGACAATTTTCTGTGTAATATAAACTCAATAATTACAAAAGGATTTTCACTCTAACCTTATATATAACATGTATAATGGGCTATTTTCAATTTGATCGGGCTTAAAATCCAGAACTTTATTCATGCCTAGTTTTTATGTTCATGGATCAATTTACTAGAGTAGGACTGTTGAAAATGAAGACCAATAAGAATGTAATGTATTGGTGAAAAGTGAAAGCATAGGCATGAGCAGCGTGGGTGCTGTGGCACTCCCACTCGCCACAAACAACAGTATGAAAAGTTAGAGTGACAAAAAAACTAAGTATTTAACTTTTTTTTTTTAGAAAGTGCATTGATGGGTATTCCAAGGTTAGTGGTTATTGTAGAGTTTTTGAGATCCTGCTACAACACCTCGTGGTCCCATTTATAAAACAAAGGCTGGCTGTGGACTCAGACTTTGATGACATTATTGAAGAATAAAAATAAATGGTACTTTTCAGTGGGCGGATGGCATTGTTTATTTATAAAGTTTGTTTTTTAAGGAATAATCTTGTAAAATAAAACATTTATTCTTTCTAGTTTTTAATAAATTGTAATTGTTAAACAAAATTCTTGCATCTGGCACCCCCATCAGCCACACCCTGAGCACCCCTATGGCTGAAAGGAGTAACACTTACTGAAAGGTTCTCGTCAGTCCCGTCGTCCTGAGCCGAACTATTAGGGTAGTTATAAGCCGGTGCATCATCAAAGTCGGACATGTATACTGGCACCTTATGAGACGGGAAAAATGTTGTTGGGCGAAAGAGGAAATGGTTGTTTCTGTGGTGTCGATGGTATGTCTGGAACAAAGATCAAACAAAAATGATTATCAAGCTATACTGGTACTAAAGAAAGAAGAAAAAACTTTAATTCATTTTAAAATATTTACAATATTGATAATGAGACAACTTTAGTTTTAACATATTATGATACAAAAATGTATATGTTACTTTTTGGAAAGTTTGAAAAAAACTGTTCTTTTAAAAAAAGTGCGCTCTAACTAAATAGGAAAGATTACCTTTCTGTTTCCTTCACCCTGTGGCAGCTTAGGTGGTTTGCCAGGAACGGGTAGACCAGCCTTATGAAGCTTGATAAAATACTTTTGAACACGGCTGCAAACTTGCTTGGGTGTTCGGTTACCTGAAAGTAACACAAATAGTTGCGTCACATTTAGAGAGGCATCATTATTATAGGATTACTTTGTTCTGTAACACAATTTCCACAGATGTGACTATATATCTTTAAGGAAGACCTCTTTTCGCTTTATGAGATACATTTTGTTATATTTGGAAGAAGGTACAGTAAAGGTGTATATAAATAAATACAAGGGAATGAACACAATATGGCTTTTACAATGAAAAGAACAACATAGTTCACACTTTACACTGCTACCACTGGACAAAGAGGTAATGGCTGTCTCTTGAAATCTAGGAGTGAGAGATTGGGTGGTAATAATCAATTTTCTTCTAGAACCAGCCATTATCGCGTTTGTTCCCTTTCACATGTGTCTATCCATATTTCCTGTTCCTTCTTACAAATATAAAAAATTCACAGAGAAGAACAATATAACTGTCAGTTCACACAATCATAGACTATTACTGGTAGCTACATCATTTATACTAAAACCTACAACAAATTAATATTTTTTATATAATGATCAATTAATGAGTTAATCAAAACCGCTTAGTATAAAGGTTTGAAAAGAATGAAAAAAGGCAAAAAAAAACCAGACATATGCAGGTTTGAAGATTCTTTGCTTGGATTGAAGCAGACTTTTTTTAAATTTCTAAATTTTCGCCCTAGAAAAAAACATTTTTTTCTTCTACAATCTCTTACCTCTATACTATACTTTATATACTTGCCTAAGGCAGTAGCAATCTTTTTCCAGCGGTTTGACTCCATTTCTTCTGGGGGGTATTCCAGTAGTAGCTCTTCCAGGCGACGTTGCTCCTCCATAGTCCAAAGCTGCCAACATAATCAAACAAAAGGTAGTTACACAAGTTTATATAAAATCCGATTTTGGTAAGGAAAAACAATCATTAAACGACTTGATGTATGAGTATATAAAAAAAAATAGATCTAGTAACTTTTCTAGCTGTCAGATAAGGTTTTTCCTATGAAAATATGAGTGTAGTTTATTACAGATAGCTTGATATATTAAAACAGAAAAATACTTCAAACACATCTCTAAAGAAATTATGTTTGGTTTGTTTTTCATTATAATTTATTGTTTCAAGGTTAATTCATACAAATGCCTCGGGGTTAAATACTTAATGACCATTGTTTTGTGACTCAAATGTAATGTGTTGGTGCGTGACCAGAGCCATCCATTTGTAAGCGAAAGAACTAATTGGGGATGTACTAGTGCCACAAATTATTTAAATTTTAGAAAAATGTGTTAATGTATTCAAAAAGTATTACCAATGCCGGTTTGTTGGTATTGCCACCATTCACTTCTACTTGTAAATATATAAAAAAAAACCTTATCTCTTATCTTATCAGGAAGGCTGGATAAGGGTGGTTGGGAAAGGTCACCTGACCAATGATTGTACGACTGATTGGTTGCTAGTATGGGTTTTATTAATAATAAATCGGGTGTACAGAGAGGCATAATGCCAACATAAAATTAGATTTGGGGTCGCGGTCGGATGTCAGAGAAAGTGGAAGTTTAGATAGCAGAACTATCCTACCTCCTCACATAGGGCTCCTGGATGGTATCCCACTTGTTATCCCTAGACACACGCAACACTACATGATAACTGTCCAAAGTAACTTTCTATAACAAATGGTCTACAACACTAACACTCATATCCTTTGTCATATGCTTCTAGCACTCACGGCTCTCAAAACACACCATAACTGAGCACACACATTTTAACGACACACTCTGACAACAGTCAACGCTCTCCTCTCTAGAATTCCTAGAATATAGTTTACGTCATCTTGAAGTTTACTCCCATTTTCGTCTCAGTGACCAATCCGAAGGCATCTGTGTCACACCCCAGTGGGCCACACAGCTGAAACAGCAGTTCACAGAGTAGTGCATCTGATACAAGCTTAGTTACCAAGCGCTGCCACTTTGTGTTTGTTCAGTCGAATACTATTCAAGTTACTGCTAACTAACACTGATCTCAAGCATCCGCCCAACAAAACCTCTACAATGGATACAATTCAAGTTGAGATGACAAAAATATAACTAGTATCAAAGGAGTGTCAGAGGATTTGGGAGTTTCACTGTACAACATGATCTAAATATCCACCTGAATAAGTGTATTTAAAAAAAGATATTTAAAAAAAAAACAGAAAAATTAATTTCAAGTTACCTGATTAAATGTTTCTGGTTTACTATCATCAAAAGCTCTGCCTCGAACAAATACTTTTGAGTTAGATCTTTGGTCTGAACTTTCTGGCTCTGATTTTATGGATAACTCATTGTAACCAGAAGTCGATGGTTTACATATGTTCTTGCGATTTGAAAGCTGGGAAGACTCAGAAAATGTAACATCATACTGGCTCCAATCAATATTAGGTACCTACAACATGATAAAAATACAAAATAAGATAACAATAAATTCACACTATTAGGTTTTTACTGGCCTACTACTCCTTCAAGCTATTTGCATATATATTAATTATGCTAATGTGTTAGGAATGAGGAAGGTGTAATTTAGGGGAAGTGTACCCACATTTACGTGAGGAAAAGTGGAAAACATTTAGAAAAAACCACCTTTAGTACAGCCTATCTCCCCGTAATTGGCAGTTTAGTCTATTGTGAGGGACGCCTTAGACCATATGGCCACAATATTGGTCAATTTTAAATTGAGGGACAAATAGGAAATCCAAAAATAAAAAAATAAAAATTTCAGGAAAAGTATAAATTATCTGATTACACAAAATTGATTAAATAAGTAAGTAATAATACCAGCAGAACATGATTTTACAATTTCCTCATGTTTTTTTTTAGTTTTACCAAAGTGGCTACCCATAATCCATCACTTCACTAACACTGTTTCAGCTGCACTTATATTCCCTAAAATATTAATAAAACATGTATTTTCACCAAGAATACAATATTTTTTAACAATAATATAAAAAATATATACATTTATTTTAATTTATTGGAATTAGGTTTAGTAAGTGAAGAAATCATACATCCATACAAAATTCATAGTTTAGCAATGCTAAATTTTCTAAAATCCAAAGAAAATTAAGTTTTACATTTATCATTTTTTATTTATGTTTTGAATAGCTCAAATGTTCATCATAGGTAATAATCTTAATCTTTTTACTAAGCCCGTTAATGAGAAATAAGTGATTTTATTGTTGTTCGTGAAGTGACACAGCCATTAGCAGAGTGATGTTTAGGAAAACAGCACAAATTAATTTGGACTTTGTCGAGCCAGATTTGACTAAATAAAAGTAACACCTTAATTTTATATGCACAATTTTATCAAAAACTAACAATTAAATCATTTTTCTACTATTTACTCTTCAAATAAAAACAGTGTCATTCTGAAAAACATCAGTGATTCAACGAAACTAAATATGAATAACACAAACGAAAATGGCCATAGACCTAGTAACTGTAAGAACATATCAAGTGTTAGTGGTGCTATAAAGTAGTGTTTAGGCTATCTTTTTTTGGCCATTTTTCATGAAAATTCTGTATAAAGAAAAATAATGATAGTGTCTGGTATTTATAAACGTGAAGAAAATAATTAAAATTATTTTCTTCTTATTTGTTTTTGTCAAAGTAGTAAGCCTATTACATGAAACCATAAAGTAGAAATAAAAAGTTTTTAGGTATAATAAATTATGAAGCTTTAACCAAATATTTACATTGCCGACGTTTTAAAAGGTTAATTTGAATAAAATATTTGTAGCGACAGTAATATTGTGACTGTATTAAACAGATTGAAAATTTCATTCTACTAATGTTTCATCACCTAACTTATGTTAGTGAAGTGATGTTTTTGGCAGACTTTTGAGTTTCATAACCATACTATAAGTATAAGGTGGCAGAGAAACATTGAAGTTAGTCCCTACCTCCATTTATGTTCAACTGAACTGGTATTGGCTCAGTTATTTAAAAAACTACAAATGATATTAATGTTAGCAAAGTGATTTGTAATTAACATACTCTATACTATTTAACTAAATGTTCATAAATTGAGCGAATAATATTTAATACCTTTTTTAACTAATGAAAGAACAAGAACTAGTAGGTACAGGATAACAATACACTACTGCTAATGGGGAACAGCGGAGCATTCTGGAATGTTTTAACACCAAATTCAAAATATTGTGTTTGTCAAGTGCGTTACTTGGGGACAAACAATCTAATTGTTTATTAAAATGGATTTTTAAAACGAAAATAACAGTTTTATGAGAATATTTTACTGTGGTTATATGTTTTTTACTCTTTTTCTTTATTTTTGTATATAACCAACATCAAACTTCGAAATTCAGAGGTGAGAACAGTTAGCGAGGGGATGAAAGGGACTTTTAATAATCATTTGGCCTAATTTGTTTTTAATATCACCATATTTAAATGTGTCTATAAAGTTTTATACACCTTTATCACAAAAAAAAAAGTTGTGTTGCTTGTTTTAAAAATAACAAAATATTTATATAAGTGGGAGACATGAATTGTCACTCAATTTGAGAATGACCCATATAATCTTTACATATTTTATTTTAATGCAATTCATATGTGTGTCTCTTCTTAAAAGTGACAATAGTTTTTGTATCTAAGATTTTAGGCTACTAGACACTGTAACAAAAATAACCTGTAACTCCAACTGAAACCTAGGAATGAAAATAACTAGCTTCTAGCAAATATCCAATATGATTTAATCTAGCATAAATTATAGTGTTAACAAAGCTATGAATTACTATGGATTCAAACACCAAACAAAGCTCAAGAATATAACAAAAACGTGGTTGTATGACGAACTCTAAGCCAATCACAAGGTTTCAGTCTGGTTCACTTGGCACTGTTTGTAATATTTTCAGCTTTATCTACTCTGTACCAAGTTGATCTGCTTGTAAAAGAGAACCAGCACCAAGACAATTACATAAAATATTTGTTTATCAATTCAAGTAAGTGTCGTTCTCTATTTTCAGTAGCCTAAACATGTGAAACAAGATTTGCCGTTGTTGCATTCAACAAATAAATCAACCAAATGTGTATTATTTCTCTAGGTCGTTAGAATTGTTTTAATAGTGCAACGAAAGCTTTGCATTAATAATATAATACTCGTCTGGTCTAATCTAAGGTGTTACTCCCGCAGTAGACTGGACTGCTGATGACGGGGATATCAAGGTATGAATCTCGGTTTAAGGGTAGTTTTTACTAAAGAGTTTTCTACTCTCCCTCCACAAAAATATGGGTACACTTTCTATAAATATACCCTTCCTCATCCCTAAAAGCATTCGGTTAGCATAATTAGTCCATATGTGTACAACACAAACAAGTAGTAAGATGTAGTGCTAAAAAATAAAAAATTATTAAGCGTGTTGAAGTCTCGGAACCTTTTACAGAAATCGAACTGTTGGCTCCAAATAACAAATAGTTTCAAAAATGTTATTTTAAAATGATAATTTTTAAAAATTTGATCAAATTGACATTTTAATTAAAGGAATTAGATTAGTAGGTATCTCAAAAACTATTAATTTGAAGTAGAGGATATTTTGTAATTGTCATAATGACTTGCTATATATTATCTTGTAAAGATTACAATATGATCACCTTATTACTTTATAAAATATTTAATATTATTAAATTAAAAAATTACATTTTTATATAGCCCTTTGTAATGATTTATTTTATTTTCATCTTACTATTTAAAATTTTTAATTGTATTTCAAAAAATTGCTAATCAGTTCAGAACGTTCTTTTGTAAAGAAGCCAGTTTATACCACATGCAAATACCATGTTGTTTTCCCTGATGAATAATTATAATATGTCACCTCTTTATATTTACTGACTGTTGTGAAGAAGCCTGTGTTTACCACCTACAATATCCAAGCTATTTTCCCTGATGAGGTTAAATCACGTCTGCACCGTATTTATTGTGAATACAGTACTTTTAATACTATTTTGGTCGCATTACTTGATTGGATTAACTGATATAAAACCAATTTATCACTCAGAATAGTAGTTTCTGACAATGTTTTAAATTCAAAAAATAAAATTAATATTTAGCATTTAAAGTTTTAATTGACATCATAGAAAAATATGGTGCTTGTTTGAACACTTTTAATATTTACTGTGGATTTCTAAAATATTTGTATTGATTTTATTATAGTGATTGGACCTTTTTTGAATTTATTACTTTTATTATGTATTTATTTATCATATTGTAAAACCATGACAAAAATATTGTTTATGTATCTTACTAAAAAATGACAAACATTGCTACTGTGGTACTTAATGTTTATTATCCTAATTATAATTATTTAGTTATTATATTTATTACTGTTGAATAATCATTAGTTTGTGTATGAGTTTTATCTAAAAAACGAATATTCATAATGTCAGAGTTTAAGAAGCAATATTACAGAAATGAGTTCTAAGCCCAGTGCTACTTGATTTAGATTTGTTTGGTGTCAATTCTGCATTTTTATAAAATCACGGGATTACTCTATTTTATTTTATCAACTAGTTCTTTATAACTTCAATTACCCACCTCTAAATAGCTAATTTGACCATTTAAAAAATTTGCAGTCCATACAAACATGTTTTAAAAACATGAGCTCTAAAAAAAGGGGGTGCTTTATAAAAGTGAGGGCTCATGGCATATAAATTCTTAGTCCCTAGGGGAACCAACACAAAGTTACTATGGGAATAAACATTTTGTTGATAGATTTTATTTGATCATGATTTAAAACAAGGGCATTTTAACGATTTAATCTATAGGTAGGATTAAAACCTCGCCCAATTAATTTGAATGAGATTTGAACTTCAACATCACAGTTAGTGAAAATAGTCAAATGTATTGTAGTTTTCTATGTCTTCATTAAACAATATATTTTGTGTACTAAAGTATATTACTTCCTTTAAATAATTTGATAATAATTGTCTTATTTGGTCTTATTCTGAACCAAGAGTTTTTGGTTCAATTCCCTTCAAGTTCAATAAAATTATCATTGATAAAATTGAGATTTTCTTCTCACGATGACGATTTGACAACTGGGGGTCTTGTTGTGACTGTTATGGAGTAAGCTACTTTGTAATTCATGCGCTGATATAATTAGTCGGTCAATAAAGTGCACATTATAATAAGTTGAAAAAGCATATGTAAGAAATAATATAAAATGCCTTCAATTAGTTTTAATTTTCATAAAGAGGAAATTCCCGAACTACAACGATTCATTTAACCCAAACATGCTTATCTTAGCCACTGTGTCACTGGATACCTGAGCGAACTCCTTCCTCTACCCGTCCTAACAGAGAAAAAGCTCGAGGGTAACATTATAGGGAGAAACTAAACCTAGAGAGAGAAGGCTGTATGCTAGCCGTCACAACTGTCACTTATTGCAGATCAGTTAGGAACAAGGACCTAAGTACACATTTCTTAGTAATCGATAAACATCTAAAGGTGGAACAAATACACCCTTCCTCTAAAGATAACTAACTCCTAATGGCAACAATATTACCTTTTACCAGGGACATTCAGTCTTGGAGGGGTTGGAGGGGAGGTTAGTTCACCCCACTCTATCATAAATGATCACTTGGAATTGAATTTTTACTAAATCCATTTTTTCAACCACTGGAACATCCTTAAGTACTTTCTAATGAGTAATTTGTTGTTTTTAGAAGTATTATACACTACATTTAGGCTACTCTGAAATCAATCATGGAAAGAAGTCCTGCTATTGCTCGATTTTCTTATAAATAATGATCTGAAAGGTATTTTTATCTTACCAGAATCATACTGCACATATCCTGTATTTGTACCTATTTTGTAGGATTTTGGTAGGGAATAAGTTTATACCTCTCAGGGTTAAACGAAGTGTGGGCTTACTTGGTAATATTTTATTTTCATTGCAAACTATAAAAAAGCTACTATCAGTGGGAATTTAAAATAAAGTAGCAATGACTTCTTTGGAAGTAAATCCTTCACACCGATTGAAGACAGAAAGTGCAGGCGTTGATGTTTTTGATGTCAACTTTTTTCCTTGCTCCGAGTTTTATTCTTCCCTAATGAATATGTAAATGTGGCAAGTAGATAAGGTGCAACTCAAGAAAGAATGTGTTCCATTTTGTTAGTTGCACCAGAGTAGATTTGTACCATTGAGTGAATCAGAGTTTGGGAGGGTTGAGAAAATCTAAAATTACCCACTAAACAGGAGCCTACGTTATTTAGGGTAGGAATTTAATTTGGTCAGGGAAATTATCAATGATGCAATATTTTGTGGTGTAAATTTAGAGTAATAGTTAAAAACAATAAACACTGTTGAGGTAGATTTACCCAATGTAGAAAAGTTTAAAATGAGTTCAACTCATGAAATAGTAGGATTTGGGTGGAAATAAACTTTTAGAAAATATAGGCTACACACATTTTTTGTGGGCAAGAGTGATAGTATTTTATTATATTATTATTGTTATTAGGTTATATAGGTATTAATTATATCTATCAAAAGTTGCTGCTGTAGATCACACGACTTGATATATGAATACATAAAAGTAGATCTATATTGACTTCAGCTATGGTTCTTTGTAGGAAGATTGAATTGTGTTTACCCACCTCTGCAATAACTTGCGGCCCTGGTACAGAGAGTTGTTCATTCTTTTGCAAACTCTCCAGAAACTTGAGTGGGTCTTGTAGAGCGGCTTCTTGGGCAGCCAGAAGCTCATCGACGGCCTAGAACATGATAACCAAGATCTCGCTACATCTTCACACAGATTTACACCAGTATTTCAAAAACTGGGAAACTAATATTTCAAGTTCTGGTTGGATTCCATATACTCATGATCTTAAATAAGTGCAAGTAGCCGAAATTCTAGTGTTGCCAAGTTGAGAAGAATTGGACCAATTACTTATGCTATCCTATCATCGATATATTGTTGGGACTTGAGTAATTCCATCCACTCAATAGATCATTTAGTGGGTGAGCCTTGGTCAGCAAGAAGACGGACAATTCCTTCTAAATGTTCTTTAATGGTTTGTTTTACTGTGTTGATTTCTTCATAACAAATCATAAATATATGATCTGTACTATTAATTACAATGAAAAAATAATCATGAACAATTTGGCTTTGTGTTTTAAATATGTACAAGACATGGAAACGTTAATTGAGGTCATAATACCATTTCCAAAATATATGATAAATTTCTTCTGGGAATGTTTGCTAAATCCGTGTTCTACACAAATTGTTTTTAAAAAATTACATGTTTTAAAAAACTAGACTACCAGTACAGGTTTTTATACAAATTTTATTTATTTATTTGAGGTATTTAACATGCCCTTACTGAACCAATTTGCCTCTCTCTTTCATTTTGTATATAAAATGTGTACTTAATAAAAACACCTAGCCTTCCTTGATTTATACAATCATTACAACTTAACATTCTTTTATTTATATAATTTGATAGTAATAATAATAAACTGATTAGGCTATATCAGCAGACAAGAATTACTATTCGAGTGATAGCAAAAGAGCCTACCAATTTTGCGAGGAAAGCTATTTTCACATAGGCTACCTTAAAGGGTTCTTTTACATGTAGCAATCAAATTGGGAACCAACAACTTTACACCCCTCCAAAGAAAATTGGGTTGAGGATTTGTTTTTGCTTGAGAAAAATCTGTCGACCCTAGCTGGGTTTGAACTTACGAAAATCAGGTCTTGAGGTGAACTTTGCCCCAAGACGACCAAGGTCAACCTTTTTTATTAAACAGTTGATTACGCACAAATATCATATAATTATATTACAATTAATTCTAAGTGAAATCTCATGGTGTCTACTCAACTTGACCAATGAGATTCCCGACTAAAAAGTATGTCACATCCTTCTAACTCCCCCCCCCCCCCCCACTATTTTTTTTCAATTNTTTTCTATTAATAATAAGTTTTAAAATTTAAATAAATATTTTTTTGAAATTTGTATTAACATTATTTACTAGGAATTATAAAATATATTACACATCTACAAACAAACAAAAAACTACAGTTTGAATAACATTATTATTTACTGATTTAATTATTATTATATTTCATATTTTGAGTAAAACAATATTTTCCCGGATTTTTTTAAATAATTTACCAAATTCCTGACGTATTCCAGTTTTTTCCCGATCACTCTAATTCCCGGCTAATTCCCGTTTTCCCGAATGGTATACACCCTGAATCTTCACTTCAGCATGCACTAAATCTACTATGTATAAGAATTTAAAAAAAAACTGGATACAGGAATCCAATCCGCGACACTTGGCTTGGTGCGCCAAGAGTCTCAACTCAATTACAGTGTCCAAGTTTGATTTTTCAAAATTATACTTGATGCGACTATATTCGTAGCCTTTGGCTTATTTTGATCTCTCAAGTTTTGCTAATCGTGTACAATTAATTGTAGCCTACAAGTGTGTGATTTCTCCATAAATAGATTATGTTGGATTAGGTTGAAAGTTTGTGAGAGAAAAATGTGAATTACTTAGTCTAGTTTGCATCAAAAACTTAATTGTTCTCAAATTCAGCTTTCTTTCACACTTTAGGTTATGTGAAAATTTGTTTGACTCAACCTCATGAGAAGAAATGAGAATCTACTTGAATAAAGAAGTAGCAGTTCCAGTATAAAAAACTGAGACTGATAGCCGAAAGGTTGGTTGTGGTCTCTACATGATACTCTCTATCCGCACTGTCTTCGCAAACGGCGGCCGCTCGGTCAATATAGCTCACTTGTGGCCTGACACCATTAAGTTTTTTTAAAATACCTATCTTGGAAATTTAACAGTAAACTTATACTATAAAAGAATATTCCCTATCCATTTTTTAAAATATAACTTTGGAATGCTATAAAAAGAAGAAGAAATTCATTTTAAGCTGGTGTGAATAAAAATCAAAATTTCACAACCCATCCTACCCTTTATTACCTTTTGGTAAGACTTTAAAATTAAGATGTTATGTCCTAATCTCTAAACAAAATCATTTTCATGTGCTCTACCTGAACTGCTTTAACTCTTTGTGCTTCAAGGATTGCTACAGTTTTAAGAAGATTCAAATAATCTTTGTTTCCTTTAAGGGCCAAATGATCAGACTCAAAATAGAATTCATCACTTGAATCTTCATCTTCACTATTTTCATTTTTTGATGTTTTTGCACCAAATGTACTACTTTCATTTAAGCTTACTTCCTGCGAACACATTTTTCATGAAATAAAAATAAATAATAAACTCATAGATAAGGAAATTATAAAGTTTTCGAAACAACAGCATATAGTTAAATGGCATAGGGTCAGTCCATATGAGTGCTCCAGAAAATAAATAAATGGTTGCTCGACTGTTTTTAAAAAATCTTTTTTTTCTTCTTCTAAATTACCCTTACATGTTTGTAGATCAAAATGACTATCGTTTTATTTTTATTGTTTTTGGTTTTCGCATAGTGGCCATATTTGTTTTACAAGACGCTACATATTTTGCAATTTTAAGGGTTTGCAGAAACAAAAATATCTTGAACTAATCATTTTGAACTAATCTCAATTCTAAAGAATGAAATTTTTGCCTAAAATTCTAGCTTTTTAAAAAAAAAAGAAAATCCAGTTTACAGGGGGAAATATTTTCACTAAGGGAAAGAGTCAACAAGCCACAATTTTTTATACAAGTAGACATAAACTATTTGTCTTCACACACCAAGTTTCAAACCTGAGAATTGACCCCCTTTTTTTTAAAAAAAATCAAATTTTTGGAAATTAAAAAAAAAATGCAATTTTCAGAGCCTAATATCTCAGGTGTGAGATGAGATAAAAGTCTGAAACTTTGAACTGAGATTAGTTCAAAACGCTACATACACAAACTTGTAGCCCTTTACTTTCCAAACCAAATTATTTTTCACTCATGTGGATTGATCAAACAGGGGCCGAGATATTTTTGTTTCTGTAAACCCTTAAAATTGCAACAATAAAAAATTAGCGTCTTATAAAACAAATATGGCCACTATGCAAAAATCAAAAATAATAAAAATAAAATAATAGTCACTTTGAACTACCAACATGTTAGGGTAATTGAGGATAAAAAATCAATTTAAAAAAATAGTCAAGCAACTAGTGTTGGACCACTTGATATGGAATGACCCCATAGTAATATGTAAGACTTTCACGAAATATCTCACTTTATACGAATACTGTAGGTACTAAAATATAATTGGTGCGACACCTAGAGAGACAAATTGTAAACTACGTTTTGTGGAGATAGGAAGAATTTATACTTCTCTTTGAAAATAACCATAGATAAGGGAAGTAGCTGTCTGTGGCCAGGGGGTGGTAACGACAATGGAGACTTCCGTCCTCTTATAAATATTTGTTAGTTCATAAACCCGGCCGATAGGTTACACTAATATCAAATAGGTTTTAAAACTAGCCAACATTTTCTTATTTATACAATTTTATGGAAAATATTTTCACACTTTAATAATATATAAATAAATTATAATTAACAAAATTTGGCATTGCACAAATTAATTTAACTATATTTAAGGTATTATGATGATTAAAATTATGTATTAATGAATATTAGTTTTAAAATTATTTTTCTTTTTAATATTTCTATAGTGTGTATTAAATGTAGCTGTTTCATACACTGATTCTTATGCTCGTATTTTTTTAAGAGAAATGTTTTATGAATAATTATTCGTAAATTAATGTGAATTATACATATTTGTTGTAAGTATATTTGTTTATTCATTTACTCTTGTTTGATAACACTTATTTTATCTATAAACATATATGTGCTACAACAAAAATTAAAATATGGAGAAACAAAATATACCAATCAGCAGCCTCAGTGGATCTGCTGTTTTAGAATTTCTTGGGGTTCTAAAATACTATGTTTTTTAAAAAAAATACTGTATCATATTTTTTCACTTACATATTTCAGGAGATGGTGCAATTCAGAAGTTGCCAAGTTCCAGGGTGTCCCAACAAAGGTTGGGCAAAAGAAAAAAAGTTATCTTTTTTCAGATTCCCTTCAGATGAAAGCAGGTAATATAAAAATAGTATTATCTACCAAATTAAACTTTATTTGCTTAGGATGTTCCATGGATTCAAAGACAAGGGTTCGATTCTGGTCGGGTGTACTGTTGATTTTTCCTAAATGGTTTTCCACTCTTCCACACAAATGCGGGTGCACTTTCTCCAACTTAAAACCTTCCTAATTCTTTAACCGTTAGTGTAATTAGTACATAAGCGTATAACCCAAACAAGTAGTAAATCGTGGTGCTAATAATAATTTAAGTGTAATTAATTAAAACAGGTAATAGGAATACACTAGCCTATCACTAATAAAATATACTTTATATTTGTTAGGCCTACATTAAAATATAATTTAGGCCTATAAAAGTATCTATCCTGGTTGTATACAAAAGAAAATATATTTAATTATTATTATTATTAGCACCGCGTCTTATTACCCGTTCGGGTTATACGCACTTACGCTAATGTGTAATGGTAGGGTGATTGTGAGATGAAATGAAGGACCTACAGTTTAACGTGGAATCCGAACCACGGTGGCGGCCTGGCATTCCCCACATTCACAAGATGTATTGTCAGAGGTGAAGGAAGGGTTTGGTAATCAGATAAATNAACTCAAACAGGTAGTAAATCGTGGTGCTAATAATAATTTAAGTGTAAGTAATTAAAAAAGGTGATAGGAATACACTAACCTATCACTAATAAAATATACTTTATATTTGTTAGGCCTACATTAAAATATAATTTAGGCCTATAAAAGTATCTATCCTGGTTGTATACAAAAGAAAATATATTTAATTAACTTGAGGTATAGAGCGGTATTGCCACCCTATTCAATTTGCATGCCCTAGCTAGAATTGATGTAGCAAGGAGAAAGCTACTGTCTATCGTTACCTACTGCTCTTATTCACTAACTTCTACACCTTTGAGTTAGTGAACCTGAAGTTTAAGCTCAGGTTATTTGATACGCCTAACCTAACATTGAAACAGGAAATATATATATAAGCTTAGGTTTTAATTTAACCTTGTCAAACCCTAACATTGAAACAGTGGCCCTTAGGTAGGTGTAATTGAATGCATTGAAACAATCTTCTATCCTTTTAAAAATATAGCCTATGTAGGCCTAAATTTTGGGAAGTTAATGGGTTTTTTTAATCTCTAACGTGCTGTACTAAAATAATAAATTGATAGGTTACCAGTATCTAGAAATTCCTTTGTGTTGTTCATTTATGTTTTTTTAGTTTTGATAATTTTAAAAGTGAAATACATTCAGGGCCTATAATCATGAAAGGAAAAACAATATCACATATTTCAAAAAGTTATTAGGCTTATTGTCTATCACATACAAAACCATGTGTTTTATACACTGTCAATTTTGTAAATGGGATACCTACTTATCAATTTTTACAGCTCTAAAATGATTTAATTAGCTCTTTTCACTGATGATTATTTACATTTATGCCTCTTTATCATATATGCATTAAAAGATTATTACTATAGTTCATTATTTGATACCATTATTTACACTTGAACAATATATGGGCTTAGAACACTATAAATTGTAGGTTATAACTTTTGGAAAAGAAAAAAAATTACATTAAAACTAGTCCTTTTTTTATATTACCGTGTCTTAGTACCCATTCGGGATACACGCTTAGTCCTACTTAAAATGATCTTTAATGATAATAATATTTTAAAAACATCAACATATCAAAATGATGATTATTGTTTTATTGTAACTTATAGACAAAAATTAATAAATAATAATATATTGACTACATATTCACCTATTCAACAGGATGATGGTCCACCATCAAGTTTCTTTCATGATTCACTGTTCAGTGAATAAACTTTAAAAAATACATTATAGGCTTATTATTTGTGCTATGAATTATGAACTAACCTCAGCAAACAAATCTATTCTTCCATTTCTCAAACAATTAATGGTTAAATCAAAGCTGGGTTGGGTAATATACATTTTTATAAAGTCTTATTTGTTTTTCTGCACTTGGTTGTCATTGATGTAGGCTATAGGCTCGTGAAGAAAATGTTCAGATTTGAATGAGGTAGGCCTATTTCAGGGTGTCTACCAGTCATGAAAATTGTGAGTCAGGTAAAAGTCATGAAATTAGCTTCCAAGTCATGAATTTTTGTGAGCCAAATTCATTGTGTAGTGAATAATAGATTGTTATACTCCGTTCAAAATTTATAATACTCCCAATTGATGACTTAGTTAGGAAATGAGAAAAGCCTCGAAATCAGAATTTATGAAAATTTCAACCTGTCAACGGTGCGAGTGGGCATTTTTTTACTCTTTTTTTATTTATTTTTTGGTAATGAATATTTATTTGTGGGTCATGAAAGTGTCATGAAATTAGATTTACTTAATTAGGTATTTTATGCATCCCACTAGTTAGGTAAATATTGTGTAATTCAAAAAGCCAATGATTGTAATATTGATATACCACGTGGGCCTATCTATGTGTGTTTATTGTGACTACGATTATGAATTTTATTTGGGGGTTTTTGAAACGCTAAAAACCCCTTTTCACAAACCCCTTTTCCTTATATATTAAAACAGTTTTCAGACAATAAAATAATAATTTTTGTAAGACGAGGAATCAAAACATGTTTTCTAATTTATGAACGTGTTAATCAATAACTAGCCTAGTAATAAAGTGCACTTTAAATAATCTGGTGAATAAAAACACTCAAACCTTGTTCTATCAATTCAAAATAATGGACCTTTGTTATTATTTTTTTAAATGTCATATAAAATACACTTGAAGAAGTAAAACAAGATAAAGTACCGTAAACTTTTTGTGCAATTTAAATGTTTATGAACATTAAGATGTGTAACACTAAAATTATATTTTATTTTATTTCATTTCAGATGTAGAGAATGGATCCAGCTTATTGATATATCACTCTCCAACATTCCCTTTGATCAACTTAGAGAGTACCGTATATGCGCATATCACTTCACAGAAGAACAATTCATGAATATTCACAAGAACAAGCTGATTCACTCTGCGGTTCCTTCCCTTCTCCTTCCTGAGAGGCAGCAGAACTTTGGTAGGTAATTAATTCCAGATCCAGAAGAACAGATTTCCGAAACCCAACATGCAGATGTAAGCAAACCAGTACCATCTACTTCAGGACATTCATCAACATCACCGGTAGATGATTTTCAAATTTCGCTGATTTTTGCTGAACATTCATATTGTTCACATACTAATCAACATGAAAGAGAGTATCAGTCTGTAACCATTGAGCAGAAACTTTCTCTAGATTTGAATAGTCAAGAAATTGTTGGCACACCTTTATTAAGTAGATCTCCTAGTTTACTATTTTCTGGTTCAGGGCTGATAGGTAAACAAAAGAAATCAAGACGGCGGCTATTACAGGAGCTGTAACTAAGCCGAGATGAAATTACCCCTCGGAAGCAGAGAATACTTAATTTAACCCTCCAATGCAAAGATAATTATAGACACCCTAAGAGAAGTCGCTGAAACCCTTGGTAAATTGAAGGAAATTTCCAAGATTCAAAAATGTATTAGTCTTAAATTTTTTCTAGACCACGATGTTTCACCAGCAGCAGCTGCATTGGCATGTGGAGATGCACGTAACCGCTCCAGTAAGCTTAAAACCCGACGATGGACAAGGCGAGAAAAGTTGTTTGCTTTAGTATTGTATAGAAAAAGTCCAAAAGCATACAACTTTTTGAGATACCTTATTGCACTCCCTTGCAGGAGTACTTTAACTAATTTGTTGAGCTGTGTTCCCTTTGATGTAGGTATAAATAACCGTATAATCCAGCACCTTGGCCAATAGATTAGGAAAATGAACCACAAAGACAAATACTGTGCTCTTTATTTTGATGAAATGTCTATTCGAACTGGAGTCTATTACTATGAGTCTGCTGACAATGTTGATGGTTTTGAGGACTTTGGCTCACTTGGTAAAACACCCAGACAGGCAGACCATGCACTTGTGTTCATGATTCGTGGACTACATTCAAAGTGGAAACAGCCTGTGGCTTACAACTTGAGTCATGCCACAACACCAACTCTTATACTGAAGAAACTCATCATAGAAGTTATTCGTGCACTCTCGTTTGAAGGGATTTATGTTAAGGCAATTGTCTGTGACCAGGGGCCTACCAATAGGGGAGCAGTAACAGCCCTGGTTCATGAGAATCCAACAAAAAAATCTAACGATAATTTTGCTTTTTTGCTGGACGGAGAAGTTATTGTAACAATATTTGATGTTCCACATCTTTTAAAAAGTACGCGGAATAATTTTAAAAAATATTATGTAATTACACCTGAGGGTCAAGCTAAATGGGATCACCTGGAAACCTTAACAAAGTTGAATAGTACTTATTTATTTCATTTAATAAAGAATTTGACTTCTCTGCATGTGAATCCCACAGGAAAAGATAAGATTAGAGTTTATCTGGCTGCTCAAATATTCAGTCATTCTTGTTGGGCAGGTATGAACATTTTAATTAATTCTCAAGAAATGCCATCTGAAGCCATTGCAACAGCAGAATTTCTTCTTTTCTTGAATGACCTGTTTGATTGCTTGAATGGAAATTCACAGAAAGCTAAATTAACAGGTCCATTAAGATGTTGGCTTTCTTCAACAACTGGTCATTTAGACTTTTGGGGAAGTGCTCTTAAAAAATTGTCAAATTTAAGTTTTGTAGATTGTACAACGGGAAAGGTATTACGACCACCATGTCAATAAGGCTGGTCCATGCTGTACAGTTATTGTGGTCTGACCTTTAAAAAAAAAAGGATTTCAGCATCTCCAATTGAGCTGCTTGAATCAGGATGGCCTAGAGAATCTATTCTCAGTTATTCGACAGCACGGTGGGGACAAAAACAACCCAACATCAGGCCAATTCTGGACAGCACTGAAAACCTGCATAGTGAACGGCCTTTGTTCTTCTCGTTCTTCACGAAAGAATTGTGAAACGGATAATGGTGAGCTGTTGTCAAAATTGGATAATATCTTAGGAGCAGCTCCAAGTAATACACAAAAAGGTAAAGATAGACAAAATAATGTTCAGTGTACCTATGTTTCCAGTGTTAGCTCAGACAGCATACCTACCACTTCAAAGAGAAAGAGTATGGCAGAAGAACTAATTTTTGCTCAAGGACAGTCCATAGCCTATATAAGTGGTTACATAGCAAAGAAAATGCTGGACGGCCCCTGCAAGAATTGCCATCTTTGTGAGTCTAACCTTACTTCCCTTCCAGGAGAGGTGGTTATTGGTGGCGTGAAAGAACATTGCTCCATAATTCAGATCAAAGATGTTGGCGGGAGGTTGAAACACTCATCCCTTGCTTTAGGTAGGTGTGTTGGTGTAGCGACTAGTGTGTCAAGAGAATTACTCCCAAACAGTTTACACACAGAAGGTGTAGGTCAACAACTTTCTTTGGAAATTAAGAGAGTTGGTAATTTTGATTGGGTGGAATGTTCTACTCACAAGCCGCAGCTTACTAATCAGTTCCTTCATTTTTTTAATAAATTAGCAATACATCAGTATTGCAAGCAGCAAAATCGAAAAGCCATGGTTTTGGCCAAGAGACAGGCATCAGCATGAAAAGTACAGTTATTTCGTCACACATGAACTAGGATAATGTTGTAAGATTATCTAATTTATTGCAGGTCTCATATCTCTGACAATGTAATGTTAAGTATATTATTCTCGCTGACAACATAATGTCTTATTTTGTTGATGTATGGAGTATAAATTTGTTTTGTAGGCCCAATATGATGCTCGCTGACAGTGTGATGTCTTTTTTTATTGTTGTACATAGTATAAATTAGTTTTGTAAGCCCAATATAAGGCTCGCTGACCACGTAATGCCTTTTTTTAATTGTTGTACATAGTATAAATTAGTTTTGTAGGCCCAATATAAGGCTCGCTGACAACGTAATGTCTTTTTTTCTTGATGTACATAGTATAAATTAGTTTTTTAGGCCCAATATAATGCTCGCCGACAACGTAATGTATTTTTTTTATTGATGTAAATAGTATAAATTAGTTTTGTAGGCCCAATATAATGCTCGCCGACAACGTAATGTCTTTTTTTCTTTGATGTACATAGTATAAATTAATTTTGTAGGCCCAATATAGTACTCACTGACAGCGTAATGTCATTATTTTCCTTGATGTTCATAATAGAAATTAGTTATGTAGGCCCAATATAATTTTCGGTGACGGTGTAATGTATTTTTTTCTTGATGTACATAGTATAAATTTGTTTTGTGGGCCCAATATAATGCTCGCTGACAATGTATTGTGTTTTTTTCCTTGATTTACCTAGTAGAAATTGGTTTGGTAAGCCCAAAATAATGCTCGCTGACAACGTAATGCTATTTTTTTTTTGTCTTGAGGTACACTACATATTATAAATTAGTTTGGTAGGCCCAATATAATTCTCTCTGACAACGTTATGTCTTATTTGTCTTTTTTTTGTCTTCATGTATATTAGTGGAAATTAGTTTGATATAATTATTTTTTGTCTTTATGTACTTAGTAAAAATTAGTTTGTAAATAATTCTTGCTGACCACATAATGTATTTTTCTTTGTCTTGATGTGCAATTGTACATAATAGAAATTAGTTTGTATATCATTCTCGCCGACAACATACTTTTTTTATCTTGGTATACATAGTAGAAATTAGTTGTGAAGGTTTAATCTAATTTTTACTGACATTGTAATGTTATTATTTTAACTGGAATCATAAACTTTGTACAGTTTTGGAATGCATGTGTTAAATCTCCAGCAATTAGTGCTATACTTATAAAACACTTTTCAACTCCTACTTAAAAGTTTTGTAATTTTACTATAAAAAAAGTTTGACTTTCGCTTATTTATCTAGCACCGTCTCTTACTAACCGTTATGGTTATATGCTACTTCAAACAGGTAGTAAGATGAGGTGCTAAATAGGTAAATAAGGGGTGGGCACCATTACATCGCAAGTCCATTACATCGCATGTCCATTACATCGCGTTTTGGGAACAAATACCTTGCAGGTCCATCACGTCACATTTCCCCCACTTCTCTATATCCAGCTAACCCTACTCTGACGTACAACCAATAGGATTGAAGGGGCGTATATGTACCATTACATCGCATGTCCATTACATCGCGTTTTGGGAACAAATACCTTGCAGGTCCATCACGTCGCATTTCCCCCACCTTTCTATACCCAGCTAACCTTACTCTGATATACAACCAATAGAATTGAAGGGGCGTATATGTTACAATATAAAGGTGGAAGAACCAGGATGTTGGTCCAACAAGTTGGCTAGAATAAATACAACTTACTTTTCCACGTGTCTTGTCTTCCAACATGTTGTATCCAACTTGTTACATAATAAACGAGGCTTCACTCTCACTATGTAGGTAGATTTGGTTTAAAGAATTATGTGCCTGACTCCCTTTGTTTTGTTGGCAAAGGATTACAAGGATAGTGTACGCGACTCTCATCTTGAAGTTAAGTAGTTAGATTTAAAAAGTATTCATCTGTTCCAGACAGGGCAAATTTAGCATATCCACTCTCATGTATTTTGCCCACCTTAAATTTTCCGTTTGGAAGGGGGAAGAGTTTCTAACTTTCCAGAGATCTATTGTCCTTAAACAAACTTGGAGACTTGAATTTGTAAATTCTAATTGCTATGGTGCAATGAAAATCAAAGATGAAATAATAAAATAAGAATATAATCTTCAAGTTAAAAATATACCCTATTTTTCTAGACAATTTTTCCAGAGAAGTAAAAAATAAAATTATGGTGTCTTTATTTCAGGAGTGTTGTTGCCTAGGCAACTCGGTGATGGTGAAGTTTGTTTAGTTTTTAACATCAAACACCAATACAAAACTCCTATCAATTCTTAAAGATTTGATAAAAACTCAGAAATCATTTTCGTATTACACTGTGAAAAAAAAGTACATTGGTTTTATATGTAACTTATATGTAACAACAATAAAAAATTCAGATACTAATAGCCTCATTTATACTTATAAAAACAACATAGAATGATATCGTTAAAATTACTAAAATAAATGGTACTGACTGACAGCTCACAGCTCTCAGCTGACAGGTTTTAAAAGTTACCAGAACAAATTACGTATCCCTACGCCGAACCAGATGATCTTCAAAAACATGTGTTTAACAGCTGTCACTTCTGACAGTCAAAATTTAGGTACATACCTAAATTTAGACTGTCAGAAGTCAGCTGTGAGATGTCAGTCAGCACCAAAGAAGCCATGGGGCTTCTGTAACTACTTAACTTCAAGATGAGAGTCGGGTACACTATCCTTGTAATCAACTTTGCCAACAAAACAAGGGGAGTCAGGCACATCATTCTTTAAACCAAACCTACCTACATAGTGAGAGTGAAGCCTCGTTTATTATGTAACAAGTTGGATACAACATGTTGGAAGACAAGACACGTGGAAAAGTAAGTTGTATTTATTCTAGCCAACTTGTTGGACCAACATCCTGGTCCTTCCACCTTTATATTGTAACATATACGCCCCTTCAATCCTATTGGTTGTACATCAGAGTAGGGTTAGCTGGGTATAGAAAGGTGGGGGAAATGCGACGTGATGGACCTGCAAGGTATTTGTTCCCAAAACGCGATGTAATGGACATGCGATGTAATGGTACATATACGCCCCTTCAATCCTATTGGTTGTACGTCAGAGTAGGGTTAGCTGGGTATAGAGAAGTGGGGGAAATGCGACGTGATGGACCTGCAATGTATTTGTTCCCAAAACGCGATGTAATGGACTTGCGGTGTAATGGTATACACCCGTAAATAAGTAGCACCTCATCTTACTACCCGTTTGAAGTAGTGTATAAGCAGAACAGGTAGTAAAACGCGGTGATAAATAAACATATAACCGGAAGTCAATCTCACGGTTAAAAATTGCCGACTACTTTCAGTTAAAAAACTTGATATTGCATTAACAAATGCACATTACGTAAAAAAAAATTCAGCTTCCGGTTAACATTTTGTAATTTTATTAAAATATAAACAAATAACATTAAAAAATCCACTTCACATAAAATAAATGGTACGGAACCCCACACGAACTTTCTCATTCTATTGCCTAAAAATGGCGATATTTACTCAAAACTTGTAATATATGTGAAACTAAATAATATACACTAGCAAACCCAAGCCTAAATTGTACAATACTTATGTAAAACATTATTTTAGTCCCGATTTTAAATTTATAATTTTATTTTTAAAGAATTAATGTCCTCATTTGTATGTTTGGACCAATAAAAAAGATTAATATTGGGTCCGCAAGGGTCAAAACTTCGTATTAAAAATTTTACTTCCGATCATCATTTTATGTGTTGCACATTTTCAGGTCATCGCATTGATATTAAATTCCTCATTTATAAATTTTGACCAGTAAAAAATGTAAATATTGACTATTGAGTCTAAATTGGAGATAGATCATTGTTGTACAAACATTTATCCTAAGAGGTTTAAGGAAAAATAATATAAACTTTTTGAGATACCTATTATTTAATTACCCTATGGCATTGGAGAATTTCGTGTTAAACCTTAGGTAGTATCTCTTCACAACTAAATCTCACAACATTTTATAACTATATTGCCAATATTTCAGATACTATTGATTTTATAAAAATATATTTCAAGTAAAAGTTTTTTATTTTTAATAGTACTACAATTTTGCGGTGATAAGTTATTTAGTATCTCAAATAGTTGCGGAGATACGGAAATTTCAGCTTCTGTAAAGTACCCTAAAAGTCATTTTCATGGGTAAATAAAAATAGCCAATTTATTTATAATTTTAATAAACTCCTAGATACGAATTTTAATCAAAATAGTTAGAGCCGATTTTGAGAAAATCGACTCTTCTTTTTTCGTTTTTCATTAAACTACTCTTAATTTTAGGGTTAAACAGGCACACAGACAGATGTAATTGCAAAAACCACTTTTTAGGGTTTGGGGGGTAGTGAACCAACGTCGACATCCATCAACATTTTGGGTTAGATTTTTTTTACGGTCGCAATATTTTACCTTTGGTGTTTGAAAGTGTGTGTGTGTATGTATATGTGTGTGTATATATATGCGTATAGCTTGAAAGTAATTGGTGTTATAAAAATATGTTCAAATAAAAGATTTGTATTATAAATAGGCCTACATATTTGCAATAAGTAACTTCATATCTCAAATAGTTTCATAGATATGATAAAAAATGAGAATTTACGGATCGTACTGGAACCCTTAAAGTCATCTTGCCGAAATATTGAGAGTAGCCATTTTGTGTGGAATATTTATTAATGTTGCGAAATGAAATTTAATCAAAATCGCTAGAGCCGATTTTGAGTAAATCTATTTTTTATCTTTTTACCCTTCAGTAAACTACCCTTAGTTTTAGGGTTAGATATACAATTCCAAAAACCCCTTGGGGCAACCCTATGAAAACCATAAATAACAAGTCTCAGCCCGATCGTTAAGATAGGTTAGGCTCTAGTTGGAGGTACAGACAGACAGACATAAATTCAAAAATCTCCTTTTGGAATTCAGGGGGTCATGAAATGATGAGATCCATCAAAATCTCGAGTTTAATTTTTTTGACGATCACGATACTTTCTCTACCTGTAAGATGGCGAGAAAGTAAAATGTAAATAAAAACCTAAATCTTGTAAATGAATGCAATTTTTATTAATTTATATAACTAGTATAATACTATAGGTAGCCTACACAGTTTGTCACTCTTTATTCCCCCTGAAATTGTAAACAAATGCAATTTTTAATAAATTTATCTAATTAATACAACACTACAGGTACACTTAATGTTAATCATCAATTGCATGATAAATTAACTGGATCTGGCAAATCTGGATTATCACTCTCTTGCTCTCTTGACAGCCCTTGGACTGTAGGCTCTTGCTCCCTTGATGGCCATTGAACTGTATGTAGGCTCTTGCTCTCTTGAAGGCCCTGGGACGTTAAGCTCGTGCACTTTTGAAGTCCCTTGGACTGTAAGCTCTTGCTCTCTGGAAAGCCCTGGGATGGTAAGCTCCTGCTCTCTGGAATGCTCTTGCTGTCATGAAGGCCCTGGGTAATTTGGCTGAATACTTTCAACTTTTTTGACGTCCGTGAAGTTGGCCCCCCCACTTTTAAAAATTCAAGTTTTTATGATTGCAATCGTTTGTTCTTCGTTTGTTCCGGATTGTTCCGCAAAAATTTTCGATTCTGATCACACAAAATCTTTTCCATCAGGGAAATAAATCTCGTGACATCTCTCTAAACGCTAAATGCATTGTGGTGTTTAAAAACCCGCGTGATCAAACACAGATAAACTATCTAACTAGACAAGTTTATCCAGATAATCCACCCGAAATACAAAGAATCTATAGGAAAGCGACCGAATCACCTCACGAGTATTTACTCTTTGATCTGAGTCAAAACGCGGACGAACGCCTGCGCTTCAAAACCGACATATTTGACACTATTTGCAAAGTGTTTGTTCCCTCTAAACTACTAGATGAAACTAGTCAAGAAAAATAGACACGTACTATCGGTGTTGAAAAGGGCCAGTCCTAAATTGCGCAAAGCTATTCTTAAATTCGTCGATCCGGATGTTATAACAACACTCAGCGAATGTTCGTTAAACACATTAAACAATAATATAAAAATTAGTAAAAGAGATAAGTAAAAATTAATAAAGTATAAAAACTGTATGCGAAAATTGGCTAGCAACGGTGTTTCGTTGAAGAGAAAAAGAAATATCGTCGTTCAATCGGGCGGGTTCCTAAGCGTCATTATACCGGATATTCTTTCCGCTCTTGTCGGGGCATTGGTTAAATAATATGTCACAACTTATATAGGTGTTTCTTGTACCACCCGAGCTTTTTCGCGATAAACACGATGACAACGCTTCCGACTTTGTACAGATGAAAAATATTCTGAAATCTAGAAAAAAAAATTGACGATTATCAAAGATTGGCTAGTTTTAGAAATCTTCAACAGAGATATTTAACAGAAAGGGAGAGAGTGAGACAACCAATTAAAATACATATCGTGGGGCCCCCCAATAATAAAACGTAGACCGGTCGACCTTGCACGATGTACACGAAAAGTAAAAAGAAAACGACCTTTAGTTAAGAGACAGCCGGTTCCACCTCGATTCCTTTCAGACGAGGCCACATATCAAAGCAGGTCTATTAGTGTAGACTCGCCAGAGAAGGAGGACGGGTGGGTGGAAGGGGAGTCGTATTTCGTGCCTAGATCAGAATCTGATGAAATCGAAACAGGTTCCTCCAACCTGTTCGGCAGCATAGCCGGAAAATATTTATACCGTACGTACACAGGAGAATTTCTACAGACCCTGTATTTGAAATTAGAAAAGAGGGGGATACTTTTAAAATAGGCAATTCTATTTTCACCGTAGACGATAACGATATATACCTGGGTAACACACACTATAAGGGTACGCAAGGACTTTGGGTGTTGTTGACCAAAAGAAACGTAAATAAAGATATAATTACAGAGAGTGATTTAAAAAAATATAAAGACATACTAATTGCCACGAGCGCTACATAGACAAAACTTTGATCCTAACGCGAAAATAACGTCCAGTAGAGGTTTTAAATATAAAACAATCATTTCTAAACTGTTCCCGGCCAGACCGCGTTGGAACACGCTCAGATGACCGCCACGTTAAAACAATTATATTACAATCTCCCGCGACCTTCGGCGTTTACGTCCGCCGCAAAACTTCAAAAGGCTAGTCGGTTGGATATAATAAAAGTAGACGAATGGTTAACCGGGCAGGACGCGTACACTCTTCTCCGTAGTTTAAGGAAAAGGTTCCCTCGTAACCCGTACAGAGTGACCAATATCGACGATGTGTGGGAGATAGATCTAGTAGATATGAGAGCTTTAAAAAAGGACAACAAGGGCGTCAAATATATTCTAAACATTATTGATGTATTTTCAAAGTACGCTTGGTCTATACCGCTTAAAACAAAATTGGGCGCAGACATCACGTTGGCTATAAAAAAGATTTTTAAGGAAAGACGCCCCCTTTCGATTCAGTCGGATAAGGGTAGGGAATTTTTAAATTCTAAATTTAGAACCTTTTTGAAACAAGCGGGCGTTCATTTCTATCATTTGCATAATCCAGATATAAAGGGGGCCGTCGTGGAACGTTTCAATCGCACGCTGAAAACTAAAATGTGGAAATATTTCACCGCATTCAACACTCACAACCACGTCGATGTGCTGGGCAAGCTAGTTAGAAATTATAATGCTAGTGTTCATTCGACTATAGGAATGGCTCCAGCTTCAGTCAAGCATATTCATGTGCTTAAAATACTATTACGGCTCCGAAAGCAGTAGGCTAAAATTAAAATTGGGAAAATTTTGTTCAAGGTAGGCGATCATGTGCGCATAAGTAAAGAAAAAATTATTTTTGACAAAGGATACGAGGCTAATTTTACACGAGAAATATTTAGCATAGTTAAAGTAATTCCTAGACTGCCCCAACCGGTCTATTCGTTACAGGATCTCCAGGGGCGGCCCATTGGGGACATTTTTATAACTACAAACTAGTTCGCGTGCGTCGTCCAACGATTTTTCAAATAGATAAAATAGTACAGAGTAAGCGAATTAAGGGCATTCAACATCATCTGGTCAAGTGGAAAGGATACGACAGTTCTTTCAACAGCTGGGTGCCTGCGTCTAACATTAAACAAATATGAGTCAGTTTTATGTAGCACTGCCGTCGGATTCGAGCGCCGAATATTACGAGAATAATACACTCTCTTACTATACTACAAAATTGGCACAGTCCATACGGCTAGAACACGACCGGTGGGAGGTGGGACTAGCTGAATTATCCTATCCCGTGGGTTTTGAAACTCTCGAAGATAACATTTTATCAAAAGATAAAGAATTGACGGCAAACGTCGTGGTGACCCAAGTGGGCCGTGTTTCGTTTCCTCAACAAGATTTCACCTCCTTTAAGGAGCTTTATAATAAAATTAAGAGCTCGATAAGTGATAAAGGAGATCTAGAGGTTTTAATATCCGAATTTCAATGGTACATTCTTCGCGATCAAACAATGTTGACTGAGATTAAAAAACAAAAGGGTGCATGGACCGCCGACAAGTCACCCATAACTACACGTTTCAAAAACACAATTTCATTTACGGTGGCGAAAAAAAAATTTAAAATAGAATTTCCTGTTCGTCTCTATGTGGGCATCGGAGACTTAATTACAACCATTCGAAACAGACTACCCAACCTAGAGTCACTTAATGCCGTTAATACACATATGAGGGATTTAATGAGCGAGGATATTAAGGGGGTGTTTTTGCGACCCAATCGTAAACTTCCCGGCTCTGGTTCAATCGAAACGGAACCCGTCTTTGTGTACACAGACATTATAGGACCGCAGTTGCTAGGCGACTCTTATGTAAGATGGATTAGAATCATACAGTTCCCCTCCGCCACCGCGCATCACGTGTTCTTTCCTATATTCTATTTTCCCGTCGAGAAATGTAATTTTGACTCTATAAGTATAGGCTTATACACAAAGTTTGGCGAACGAGTGAATTTTCAATCGGGTCCCGTGCCCACCGTAGCGATTTTACATTTTAGAGAGAAAAAACTAGATAAATAGATACGGGGGATAGTAATTTGACTTAGTCTTAACAATGGAGGGAGAGAGAGAAAACATCGGTCCCGTCTATCACGCCAGTTATAAAATGCAACGGGGACGCGGTCTCGGATCGTTTTTGGGCGGATTATTTCGATTTGTCAAACCGTTGTTTATGAGGGGGGCGAAAGCGGTGGGAAAACAAGCGTTACAAACAGGTTCGCACATTTTGTCCGACATAGCGACACGTGAACCCGGTCAAAAAGTCGGTGATATAGTTAAAAAGCGCGTCACTCAGGCGGTCGAGGGACGTGGCTTAAAAAGGGTAAAAAAGCGTAAACGACTTCATTCGAAGGTGGGCGCCAGAGCAAGAGGGAACAAGAGAGCTAAAAAAGATATTTTCGATTAATTATGGAGTGTTCAAAAACAGAACTCGATCTTTTCGACGAAAAATGCATTCAAACGGTAATTAAAAATAATAAAGTGGTCGAATACAAACCCATCACTTCCGTGGACAATGACGCTCAGTTGGAGTTTTTTTGCCCCGGAGACGGTGAATACTTTCGAGACCTTTCTTCGATTAAATTATATCTTCGTATTCAGCTGGTGAGGGGGGACGGGACACCGGTCGCAGCCGACAATAAAATCGGATGCGTCAACAACTTGTTAAATTCTTTATTCAGTCAAATCAATATCTCTCTCAACGAAACACCTATTACAACCTCGACCGACAACTATGCCTACAGGGCTTATTTAGAGACTTTAACTAATTACGGTAGAGACGCCTCCGACACCCACCTAGTGAATGGTATGTGGTTTTTGGATACCCCTGCCGCTAACGGTGAACTCGCTGCATCCATAGAGAACAAAGGCTTCGCCACGAGATTAGACTTGTTAAAACATCCGGTCGACTTGGTAGGACGTTTGCACGCCGACATTTTTAATATTTCACATTTGCTGTTGAAAAATGTATCGTTGCGTGTTAAATTAATTCGCAACAAAAGAGAGTTTTATCTGCTCACAGACGCGGACAATTTAAACACCGACGTGCGGTTGCGAATTTTAGACGCCACCCTCTTTGTGAAACACGTGGAAGTGTCGCCGACTATTTCACTCGCTATAGAAAAGACACTGTTACGAAAGCCGGCCCAATACCACCTCAATCGGGTGGACGTCAAGTCTGTGACCGTACCCAAAGGATCCAAGTCTGTGAGTTTAAACAATGTTATTCAAGGGGTGATCCCTAAAATTGTTTTATTCACAATGGTGTCAAACGAGGCGTTTGTGGGCAGTTTGAACACGAATCCGTTTCAACTGATTCACAGAAACCTCGATCGTTTCGTCCTATATGTAAATGGAATCCAAAAACATTTGCCCATTTTGATAAATTTTGACAACGTCGGCACGTCCACCCTCGCCTATGACACATTGTTTTCGGGATTGGGCATACACCATCAAAACAACGGCCATTTAATCACGCGAGACATGTTCAATAAAGGTTACTTTATGTTGGCCTTCGACTTAACTCCCGACAGCGCAGGACAGGACTCGCACACCAGCCTTCAGACAGAGGGGAATGTGAGATTTGAGTTACAGTTCAAGACAGACCTTGACACCGCCATAACCTGTTTGTTTTACTCTGAGTACGAGGGGACGGTGTCGATAGATTCTAATAGGGAGGTGAAAATTAATTATTAACACCATGAATTCTCATCAAATAGACACACTGCTGGGCAAAATTTCAATCTATAAAGGGACATTTCCTTCGGACCAATTACCTCAAAATTTCACTCGTCCCGCCTTATTTGTGGTCAATTTAGACCCTCACACTAAACCCGGCTCCCATTGGGTGGTTCTATATTTTTCCAAATTTGGGGAGTATTTTGATACATACGGCAGACGACCGAGCTTAGCGATGACTAGACTCTTGAAAAAACACTCGACACGATGGAGGTACAACCGCAAACGACTCCAAGGCATAGCCTCCGGTGTGTGCGGCCACTATTGCTGTCTGTTTGCCGTTGCCAAGGACGCCGGCTGGAGCCTGAGGAGATTCACAGACCTGTTCTCAACCGGCAACTTGTGCAAGAACGACCGACTAGCCGTCACGCTGTTCAAACGTCGCTTTGGACGGTGTCCAAGGTGTACTAGCAGGGGTGCCCAGACGTGTGTTCCAGCATTAGATATAAAAGGTATACTATAATTTTATTTAATCATTTGTATTCAATTATCTGACATATGAACATCATCATGTCGGCCATCTTTGATTTTTCATTTATCGTAAACTCGAAAAAGGAGTGGGTGATCACCGAGCTAGCCATAGTTTTCATCGACGAGAAACAATCGTCGTGCTATCAATTCAATAAAACCACCGGCTTGTGCTACTCCAAATTGGATGCAATTCTAAAACAAAATTTAGATAAAGCCTTCGTGCCTTACGCATATAATAAACAAAAAGGGAATTTCTTGTCCCGTCTCACCGGCCGGACATTCATCCCACTACGTGAGGACTATAAATGTCCCTTTGTTGATTTGATCAACTCTAATTGTTGGGGGTGTACCGCCCCTTGTCACGACATCACCCCGTGCGCGTTAAAAAATGCAAACGCTTTGGCACGATTCGTCAGATTTCACAGCGCCGAGAAATTGTATAAATTTTGTCCAATCACCGACGACGACGACGACCACGATACTAGCTTTAATTGCGACGACTGTTGATTACAGGTCATCAGTCTAGACGCAGACAGCGATGAAGAAGGTGACGTGCAGCTGCAATATGGTGGAGGATCATCTCCCTTCCGAGGATTCGTCGCTGGTGACCCGCACTTTCTACCTAAACGACAAACAGAACAAACATGTGGCGGTGGGCCTCTTCCCTGACCGCAACTTTTACGCTCACGTGATGTTTTCATCAAATTCTAAGCGTCTAATACTCACCGTCCCGCAATGGAACTTTCTCGTCAAAGAAATGCCGTTTTGGTCCGACTGTGTGCAGACATGTGTAAACTTAGAGTCCAGCATGGACGACTTTAACATTGTGGCTAAAAAACTTTTCGGCGTGTGGAAATTGTGTCTGAGTGATAAAAACATTCAGATCTATCTGTCTACGGACGAAATAAAAACTCTGTACAATCTTGAAAAATATATCACACGCCATATAAAATATCTAAATCACCCTAATGTATCGATGATCATAGACAATAGCCTCGCCTCCAAATCGTTTGTAGACCCATCCGAACCTATATTATCTTTTGACTATCTATCACTGTATGATGATCTTTGTATTTTTATGGATAATAATAATAAATTGTGAAATATGTATATTTTTTATTATAATTAAATGTGAAAAAACTTGTACTTATTTTTTCATTTCTAGTAATATTTCCCTCTCATTTAAATTATATATTTGTAGTAAGACCAATATAACTTTTTAATGTATAATTTAAAATGACGTCATTACGTCCTACTGTCATAATGTACCTAGGCACTTAAACCACAATTATCTTATGACGTCACTGTAAACACTCCTTCACAATTAATTATCTTATGACGTCAGTCACTTAATATTATTCAAGTCTCATATATAATGTGACGTCATTACGAATTGTCACTACCATACTCTCATACGTCCTTAATTATCTTATAATGTCACTGTAAAAACGTACACACAATTAATTACGTCACTGTGCCTCACACTTAATATTATAATTCATTCAAATCTGTGACGTTTAGATCAAATCCATTCCGGGACGTCACCATATCTGATACGTCAGTTCTTGGCTTATTGCCAGACACTGATTATACTCGCCCTCTTGCTACTAATGACCTCAATATCTTTTCTTGTCTCAACTTGTCTTGTCTGCCCACCAACCTGGCGCCAGGGAAAACCCGCTTCCCCGGTCAATATCTATTCTTGTCTTAACTTGTCTTGTCTGCCCGCCAACCTGGCGCCAGGGTTGCGACATAACACGCAATGATTACGTCATTGGGAAAACCCAAGGTTGTTAGGTCACTTGTCGCCCCGGCAGTCTGGGGTCAGGGTGGCGAAGGAGGAGGGGGTCTCGGGAACCAATTACCACACTCTACCACCAACCACCATAGCGCAAGTTTCACGCTGCTTGTTCCGGGATAGGGAGGAAGAACCCATGTTTATTCTAGGCCTGGCAGCCATAGCGCAAGCTTCGTGCCGAGCCCTCCTGCCGCAACGTCAAGGACTGTATGCCCATAAATAAACTACAACGCCCTAAAACTCCGACACCTCTATCCTACCAATTAATTAATTAACAACCAACATGTCCGGAGTATGCCAGCAATAAATAAAATAAACTACAACACCTCTATCCTACCAATTAATTAACAATAATCAATTAACAATAATTAATTGACAATAATTAATAATTAGTCAGCAAGAACCAACATGTCCGGGGTTTGCCGGCTGTAGGGGAAAACCAACAGCCAATCAGAGGAAAGTAGGGCAGCGGAAGGAGGGGTGGGGGAAGGAGGGGGATCAGCCAATCACAGAGCAGGAGGTGGGGTCACGTGACCTGTCTCGGCCATTAAAAACAGTGGGCTAGTTGGGCGTACTAGACTACTAACTGTTATCCTTATTTTTTCAATGTGCATACTTTCTAGTTTTTTTCGCATATTTATTCGGTTTTAAGTGAATATTTGCTTGTATATTTTACCAGATTTTAGCGCATATAAATTCACAGGCCACTAATTACATGTTTCACAATCTACACCACACTCCTCTTGTTATGTGCTGAAGATAGATGAGTTGCCTACCCCTCAGGTGCATACAGCGCCAACCTTGACGTCTCGTAGCGCCGCCATTTGGCGTCATCCACCCCAAGTCCATTGTATGGAAATACTTGACTGGTCACTTCCAAGGCTTATGTAGTTATTTACCTGAAGATTTAAATAACCCTACACTAAGATTAGTTTATTATGATTTCCATCCACCTGGCTCTGGGCAGGTACTCAACCCTTCAACCGGTTAGTACTTGAGAAAATGTGGTGGTTCCACGTTACCTTCCACCCTGAATTTATATGAGTGAGCGCAAAAGGGGTTATCAATTTTGGCGGAAAAGTTATTCTCACATATTTTCCAGGGTTCTTTTACATGCCACAATCAACATGAGACTAACGGCTCTCCTTTCCCTCTGAAGGAGGTTGTGCTAAGGATTTTTTTATCAATAAAGAAAAATCCGTAGGCCTTTGTTGGGTTTGAGTCTACAAATATTGGGCCCTAAGGCGAGTACTTTACCCCAATACCACCAAGGTGATATATATATACACACACACACAAAGCCCGGATGGATAGTGAGACGTGGCGGAAAGAATGTTAAGTTACATGGTTGAGTGTTGACTGTGCCAACTATGCTTGTAGTGACGTCATGGGGCCTAAACATTTTTCGGATTTTTTTAGATACTCGTCTTACTAATCGTTTGGGCTATGTTGGGTCTATGTACTAATTACACTAACGTGCTAGGGATTAGGAAGTTTAAACTTAGAGGAAGTGTACCGGCATTTGCGTGGAGGGAGAGTGAACAACTTTAAAAAAAACACCCTTAGTACACCCAGCCGGGATTTGAAACCTAATCTTCCAGTCTTTGGCAGTATAATCTTTTGTGAGAGTGAGGGCTTAGACCATGCAGGTCATTCTGTGTCACTTACGGTGAACGATGCGAATAGGGCCCCTAGCCACAACTAACACCGCTATCCATCTTGGCTCTACGTTAACCTTCCCAAATATTGGACTACAGTAGTTCTCGCTCAATATCTATCTCTAGTATAGTATAGAATGTATGCTTTGAACAAATTAGATCATCTAGGATATAATTTGGTATCCGTATTTTGTGATATATTCTTACACTATTTGGATATTTTTAACTGCACCCATTTTTTTGCTTAGGTTAATAATATTTGTGTTAAAATCGCAATGCCGTCATTTGATTGCTTAGGGGCCGGTCTTGTAATTCCTTTTTAATAAAATTAATCTGGCCGTTTAATACTTTTATCTGGTCAATAAGTTAAAAGTGTGTCTTATGACCGCCAGATTGCATTTATCTGGAATATAAAATGTATTTATCCATCACATTTTTTTTCAAGAGGTTTAAGTATTGATAAATTTGATCTAGAAGTTAAAATTGGCATTGCCATAGTGACGCGTTGTTTTTAATGAGGTTTTACCTACCAGAATTAGTTTTTAGTTTAAAACCTTGTTTCGCATGTTTAGTAAGTACCGATCCAGGATCTAGCTAAATAAAGTCATAACATCTAATTAACACTTTTATAAAAACTGACAAGCTATTGTAGAGTTATCTATAATAATACAAGGAAGTGTTTGTTTGTTTGTGTGCGATGATAGCCAAATCTACGGCACGCAAAGATCTGAGATTTTTAACATAGGTGGACGGAAGGGGGACCAAATGTATATAGAAGCCAGAATTTAAAATTTTTAATTTCTTTTTAATAAGGTTTAGAATTACGTTTCAGAGATAACTGTGAAACGGGCAATGCCATGCGGGATTTCTAGTAGTTATATAAGAACCAATTATTTAAATGTGAGTACAATAAATGGAATTTTATAAACGTTGTACCCAACTATTGTCCACATTTTGGCAGACACCGAAATTAGTACTTGCAAGACCACTTAGCTTCTAGACCCACGTGACACCATCTGTTTCCTCGCACTCGTTTAGCCACCATTATTTAACAGATGTTGAGCGTTCTTACCACTCGCTAGGTTGTAGCGGCAGCAGCAGGGCTTATACGCATGCGCGCACCAGTAAAAACAGTACCAACCTTGCGTTTTCTGCATAAAAAATATATCCGGCAGAAAAATTCAATTCATAATACGCGTAAAATATTAAAGTGGCCGATAACCATTATCTCGTCACCAACTTTAACCTCCCGATAGCAATATTCAGCCGGTAGTCATAGGACCAGCCCTAACTAGACTATTTTAAGAGATTGGAAGCTGATAAAGGTATTTGATAACCTATAAATTAAAATAATATTTAATAATTTGTGTTTATTTTCAATTTTTTTTATTATTGCAATTATTTTGTTGTAAATTATAGTCCGGGTCTATTTAATTATGATTTAACCCTTGACTACGTGTCTAGCAGTACCTAAATGCATTATGTTACAGCATTAGTATTTGTCAAGAAAGAAGATCGAAAATAACACTACATGACATTGAACTCAGGTTCTATTAGAGAATATAATAGGCCTCATAAAATAGTTTTGAAACTTCATTGAGTAAACTAAACTTCATGATAAATTTTCTTGGTATCGGCAACTAGTTACAGCCAATTATGGCCACTTAAATATCTTAAAGATTATAATATTTTATGTGATATAGACATCAAACAATGGCGTGGTTTTACTATCTATTATTGATAAAAATTAACAACAAATAACAACAATTAATCTCATTATTATTCTCTCAAACGTAATACGTCAATGGTCCCATACTAAGAATATTATCTATATATTATTATAATACTTTTTTTACAACCCAGAAATTTTGTCATGTTTGAAATTATGCCTCTTCCTAGATCTGTCAACCCAGGATATTTGCCTATAGCCCAGTATAGCCCATAGGAAATCGGCTCTTAAAATGAATATTTGCAGTTTTATTTAATTTACAAACTTATTTGTCATTTTTAACTAGATTAAATTTAAATGATTGTGAACTGAATAGGTTAAGCCAAGGTCCTGTGTTCAATGTATGTGTCTAGGTGTTATGTTTTGGCATATATTTAAATAAAATTAGGATATTTATTTACATTTAGTATAAATGTGTGCCCACACTTTTTTAATAATTGCATTCTTGAAAATACAACAATGAGCCCAAACACACACAAAATGAATACAAATCTATATTAATAAAATGAAGAATTTGTTTGTCTTTCAGGAGCATTGTGTGATATTTACCACATGCAGAGAGCTGATATTAAAAAAATAGTAGCCCTTGTGTACAACATGTGCCCCCCGAAACAGGAATTTAAAAATTTTGACCTTTTTTTTAAAAAATTAGTAAAAAATTGCGCTAGAAGAAATTAAATTACAAAGTTTTTTCTGTCTGTTTGAAGCAAATAAAAGCGTTGTCAGGGTAACACTGGGTACTTCTGCTTGTAAAAAAATGGGTGTGTGTACTTATGTACGCGCGCGAGAAGTTATACTTCTTTGGCATCATTAAAAAATAGTTTTTAATTGCATGCAAATAATTAATTACAATAAAATGATAATATTTAGTATTAATTATGTTAAATAATAATATTTTAATTTATATCAATAAATAATACATACGAATAGTTAACCTCAATTATATTGGAGCACTTGAAAAAATCTATAAGCACAATTTTTTTCACTAATATTTACGAATAGTAAATAATATTAATCAAAATATTCAATTTAAATCACTACTGAATATAATTTATTAGCACATATATAATTCGCACTTGTATGAAACTAAAACACGTGTTGTGAATGTAGAAACTAGAAACATGTGGATAAATATTATATATATGAAAACAGTGATCAGAGGCGACGAGCGTACCA
>CABFVZ010000041.1:909011-922448 GCA_902151445.1 Timema monikensis
TGTCACGTGCGTGACGTCACTGATCAGTGGCTTTTGCCTTCTTAGAAGAAGAAGTGCTTTAAGCGCCATTTAATATACTACATAATTTAAATTAAATTAAATACGTTTATAAAATTAGGACGATATTATTGTCAATGCTTTCACATACTTTTCAGGGGCAAATCAATTACATTACACATACATTCCCTTGAGGTAAACCTGTAATAATTGTTGCATGGTTTGGATGTTATCCCTGAAGAGTGTGTTCCATTATATAGATTCTGTTAAGTTCCTAAGTAGAACCATACTACCTATGTTTAAGTTTAACTTGTGTGGTGGTACTCCCGATTGTACAAATAGTTTCCAAATTATGTTGGATAGTGATAATTTTCAAATTCATCCTCACATTTGACTGAGTCCACACTAATGTAACAATGGGATTCTCCTTTTAAAATACTCTCTACCTCCTAAATCAATGCTCCAACTTTTCCATTACGTGGACACAGGATGGCTCTGCTGAAGATCTTGAGCCATCTGTTGGGCTCAATCTTTTTACAAATGTTTCGTGATATATCGACCACCCTGTCAATACTTCCTTTGTCACCGTTATGATATTCTCATTCAAACTGTGCTTGTTGTTAATATTTCCATCTCCCAATTTAATTAGCCACTCACAGTAGGTACTATATTATTGTTAAACTTTAGCATTTTAAACTTCATCCACAGCTGAAAGTATTTAGTGATAATCTGGACGATTACTTTCCTATGAAAATGAAGAAGAACTGGTAAACATTGCTGTCCCCTTCCCCCCCGTACCCCTCCAGCAGTAAAACTTGTTTTGTCAAATGGGGAATTACTGTTCATTATATATTGCAGCCATTGATTGACTGCATCTAGTTCATGGCTCCGTTCATCGTCAAAATAACCTATATGAGCACTTTGACTTCTTTGATGACGGCTGCATCATTCGATGTCGTCTTCATGTTGGAGGCCTATGCTTTTACTAGCGGTACAGGTAACTTGTAGTTTGAGTGGTAGGTACGATCGAATTTAGGAAGGATTTTATTTTGAGATTCCCAATTCAAACCAAAATATGGCCAAACTGCGTCCTCATTCATATAAACAAACACAATGTAACTATGTTTGTAGCTTGCTTTCAAAGTAACATCCAATGACGTATGCATTTCTTTGGTTGTAATCAGAATTAATGCAATACTTCATTTGTATTTATAAAGTTCCTTAAAATATAAAATAATCATAAATACTATTTTTCGTTAAAGGGGAAAAAAAATTGGCTAACAAAACACTTTCCTACACTCTAATATGAATAGGAACCAACAAAACCATAAAATCTGTAATTTATATAAAATTGTTGAGATTGAAACTTTTACTGCAGTTTATATTTGGCTTTGATGTGCAAATAATCCCCGTTTTTACATTTTATATTTTCTTATAAGTTTTAGGGTTTTGGAATTTGTCTACAAATTGGGTGGCTCCTCTACCATTTAATAATTTAAGCTTTCTAGCTCATTGGGAAGTATGAAGAATCTTTTGGACACATATCCATTCATACACACACACACATATATATATATATATTTATTAATAAAGATTACGAGTATGGTTTTAAGGGATGAGTGAAGCTCACATTTTTATTACGAGAAAAGTCTAAGCAAAGTTTAAACATGCGAATCAAAGTCAAAGACTAACTCAAAAATGGGTATTTAATGTTCTCCCATGTTGTTGTTAATTTTAAAATAATCCGGTAGGGGCACATAGGTAAAGAGAATGATTTAAATAGGTAAAACATAGCACCTTGTACAGTATAATTTTGTTTTGGCAAATTGGAGTTTACTATGTTAAAGTTATAAATGCAATTTAATCCCTTGATGTTAAAATATGATTTAAGTTGTTCCATAAATGATCATCCTTTGAAATTTGTCATATTTAGTGAGATATTTAAAATATAATCACACTACATCCAAGTTTTCTTTTTCCTTTGAAATGTTTAAGAGATGTGAAGGTTATTGTGGGCGTAAAAAATAGGAAATTTGACCTTCAAAGTTTACAGTTCAAAGCTTCACACATCCCTATAGTTTCTTAGGTATAAATAATATCTTTCAAACATGATACCTATGTATTATATGTCTTGACGTATGAATATATGAAACTTTATTAATTATCAAATACTGCACTTCCTACCAGATTTATAATTAAAAAAACACATAGTTTGTAGATTTATTGTAATTAATGTAATCACTATTACAATTTGAAACACAGCATTTTCTAGGCATTTTATTTAGTTCTTATAAAATATTTATGGATATAATTAGTAGACCAATACACACAATAGACTTAATAAACTCTTGCTATACCAAGACTTACCAAAGCAAATATATATAAATAGAGTGGTGCACCCATAAATGAACTTTGGGGTGGAAGGGAGGGGGCATACAATCAAAGTTGACCAGGGATATAACTATTTGGGGGAGGGGGGAGGGATGAACCAGAAAGGGAGTGTACAGCCTACCAACCGACAGAAGCCAAGAAAATGTACTAATATTACATGCTTCTAGAAGGCATTCGGAGTGTTTATAATGGGTTTATTGGGTTTATTTAATTTCACAGATAAAGTTTGTAGGAATTACTTATCCTATTCGCAGATATTAACTATTACTTACTTACTCCTTGGCATTAGGATCTCGAAAATTCATTGCCGCACAGACAAAAGCACACCTCCAATCCTCATCTTCAGCTAGTTCTGGTCAGTCCACCTCATCACAACCTATCTCTTTCAGGTCCATTCTAATATTATCCTCTCATCTGCATCTAGGTCTGGTCTCTTCCCAATGGTATCTTTTTATTTGATTTGCCAGTCAGTGCCCTAAACAAGGTTCTAAAATTTCCTATTCGCGCTGCATGTTCTACCCACCGTAATCACAGAGATTTGACTATCCCAACAATGTCTTGTGATGAGTAAAGGGTATGTAACTCATCATTATTTAACTTCCTCAGTGCCTCAGTAGTATTATACCTTTTTGGACCAATTACCTTCCTAAGCACCTTGTTTTCAAATATCCTAAATTGGTTTTCGTCATGTAAGGTAAGAGACCACGTTTCATACCCATAGAGAACTGATAAAATTATTGTTTTGTTTATTTTGAGTTTTACATTCCTGGACAGCAGGTGAGATGACAACTTACTGATTGAGTATTAACATATATTTCCCGACTGTATCCTTTTCCTAATTTATAATCTAATATCGTTATCGCTGGTAAACATTAACAATGTCAAATTATATGTTGCTCGCAGTAATCTCTAAATTATCGCCCTCAATCTGTGTTATCTGTGTTATCATATACTTAGTATTTTCAGCGTTCACTTCTAAACCGATTTTATTATTAGCCTATAATAAAATGTCTGCATTTTTTGTAACAGCTCCCTCGGACAGTAGTCCAAAAAAGCTAAATCATCTGCGTATCCTAATAGCTGTATTGTACCGTTTAATGTAAACCCTTCTCTAATCTCTTGCATTATTCTAATAGAAACCCTGGGATCTATAGGACCCCCCTTAAGGGGTTGTCTAAATATACAAACTCTATAATACACTTTATTACTTTTACTACCATTTTAATTGTATATGTCATCAACCATTACTAGTTAATTAATATTTTAATATTCACCTTCAAGACGCAGCTTGTGAAACTTCTGATGATAAAATTAGCTCTGATAGCATTTCAAATGCCTTTATTTCACTACATTCAATATGGTATTGGAAAACGAATGACGTTTCTTGGAATAACCCAATTGGTGGGGTCCGGCCAAAGGAGGTAATCATTTTTTTTATATAATTTGTTTCTTTTATCTGAATCATAGAACTTTATAAAATGTATGTATAATTTATGAACCGTTATGTTGTATCTCCACTTTTTTCTTCTAATATTCGCCGAATAGTTAAAATCTTTTCCATTGTTGATATATTTCTTCTAAATCCACACTAATGATCCCCAACTATTTCCTCAGCATATGGCGACAATCTTATTAAAATTATGTTGAATAAAATTGTATAACATGTTGGTAGCAGTGAGATACCACTATAGATATACGCTATGTTTTATCTCCCTTTTGAAAATGGGTAGAACTATACATTCCTTCCATTTTTGTGGTAATACTTCATGCTACCATACGGAACATAGGGTATTAATTATAATGGTTTTAAAATATCTTACTTCATCATTGGTCCCATGCTGTGGTTATGACTTCTAAAGCACTATGTCTCAATGCGTTGACTAACCAGCTTTGGTAGCTTTGACTGTTCCAACGCTAGTTCTGTTGAAGCTACTTTATCAGAGCGTGATATGCTACAAGTGAATCTCAACACTATCTAAGTCTGGCTCTAGTTGTTGATATCCCTCAGCTTGTGTTAACAATCTTACTAGCTATAGCCTATGATAAATCGCTTCATGTGCAGAAAATGCCTTTATTTGATATTGTTCAAACAGTAAATAAGGTAGTCTTTTAAAAAAGATAGTTTCAGAGGTTTATGTTTGTGTGTCAGAAACCTCCAAAAACTACTAACGACATGGCCCACCTTCCTCCCCGACTACGGACTCAAATACTTTTTTTAGCATCAGGTTTAGGCTATACGTTATGTACTAAACTACGCTAATCCAAAACGGGATGAAGATACTGAGAAGTGGAATAGATTACATAATGATGAGTCACATGCCTTGTGCTCACTATAAGATATTATTGGGATAATATAGTCTCGTAGATTATGGTGGGCAGGACATGCGGCTCGAATGGAAGAATCTAAAAAAAAGGGTTCAGGCAACCCCAATGAGAAGAGACCATTGGGAAGACCTAGACGTAGATGAGAGGATAACATTAGAATCGGCTTGAAAGAGAGGTGAACTGGATAGAACTGGCTCAAGATAGAGATAGGGTGTAATGAGGTGGACTGGATAGAACTGGCTCAAAGATAGAGATAGGGTGTAATGAGGTGGACTGGATAGAACTAGCTCAATATAGAAATAAGAGGCTTACTTTAGTAAGTGCAGCAATTAACCTTCGGGTTCATAATACCATAGAATAAGTACCGAAATACCGTTTGGATATCATGTTGAAAGGATGGTCTTAAAATTTAGACCATACTTTCACACATCTTCATTTCTTTATTCCAGTTCTACGTCATATGATTTAAGTTCTTTTTAGCACCGCAGCTTACTACTTGTTAGGTTATACAATTACTTACTAGTTATTAATGGATTAGAGATTAGTAAGGCTTAATTGAGAGGAAATGCACCCGCATTTGCTTGGAGAAAGAGTGGAAAACCACCCTCAGTGCATCCTACCAGGATCGAGCCCCAATTTCTCTGTCTTCGGCATATAGTCTGACACGAGATTAGCGCGTTATACCACGTTGTCACCGAATCAGTTAAGTTTTTATTAAACTTATTTGAGATCTTAGGGTGGTGAGGGGCGTAGGGGAGGAAGAATGTGAGGGTCTAATTCCTTACTTTCTCCTCTACCCCAACCCACCCTTTCAGGGTGAATTACTTGATAAACCACATAAATACTGTTTTACACAATAAATCAAACTGAACCAATAAACAACACTGTCCACCGAGCACATGTCTGTGTAGTCGACCAATCCCTGGGTGCGGGATTGCCAGATATTTTTCTATACCAGCCTGTTACTAAAGATGGCCAAGGTAGGCTGAAGGAACAGCCCTCATAAGAACAGCGGACATAATCTGACCTTGGGAACTATTTAAACCACGTCTTACTACCATACTTACTAGCATATATACTAGTTACACTAATGTTTTAGAGCTAAGGCAGTTAGCTTGAGGAAATTTGCGTGAACGAAGAGTGAAAAACACTTTATGAAAAATGTCCTTAAGACATCTGACCGGAATTAGAGCCTCGATCTCCTCTTCATCGGTAATTCAATCTATTGGGAGAGTGAGGCCTTAGATCAATCGATCACAGAAGCAGGTGCCTTTTTAACAACAGGGTGTAGAGTTAGTTTATTGGAGTATAACTTTTTATTATCATAATAAATACAAACAAATGTTTCATACAAACGTTGTTTGAAAAAATTATATACATTTATTGGTAAATAATATTTAAAATAGTATTTGTTACGATAATTTAAGGAAAAATGATATATGTTTATTAAAGAAAAAAAAGGCTTGAGGAGTATTAACATTTTAAAATTTCTAGATACCTAATAAATAATCATGATCAGGCAAAATATTTAAGTTTTATATTCAGTAGTTTTATAAGGAAAAAATAAATAAATTGCTTTAACCTCGATTCATGATTTTAGACGTCAGTGAGTATTTTTAACCTTAAAAACAGTTAAAAATTCAACAGTAGCTACTACCTGCCTCGGTGGCGTAGTTAGCTAACGCGCTAGTCGTGTTGAGCTAGACTGCCGAGGACGGGGAGATCAAGATTCGAATCTCGGTCGGGTGAACTGGGGGTGGTTTTTCCTAAATGGTTTTCCACTCTCCCTCCACACATATGAGGGTTCACTTCCTCTAATTCAAACTTCCTAATTCCTAATACATTAGCGTAATTAGTACTTAAAGCGTATAGCACGAACGGGTAGTAAGACGCGGTGCTAAATAATAATAACAGTAGCTATTTTTTTCCACCGCTTTTTACTATCTGCCTGGGCTATCCAAATTAAATTACGGTAATGGCCGTAATGAGATAGTGATCAGGAATGTAAAGTTCAGAAAAAATGTTAACGAATTTGAATAGATTTAAAGTGGGAAACCATTTACAAAGAGCCACCTCTAATTGACCCATTCGGGATTTAAGCCCCAGCCTTCCCGTCACCAGCAAACCAAACTATATGAGCCTGGCATTTAATCAATGTTTCTCCAGACGCATGCTAATTAGAGTGATATAGGGTGCCAAGCATTACAATAAAAGTTTAGCGCTTTGTTTTTAGAAGTCTACAACATAAACGCTGCACTGGTAAAGCTTTCTGTCTTCCTACAAGTCGCAACCTAGAATAGAAATGTTGTTACTTTAAAAATCCTTATCTTTTGTTACACATATCAATCTATACCTTCCATTCTTTCCATTAAGAATAGTGTCAAATCTCTCTAAAAATATAAATATAATGAGCTAGATCTGCAACATCACTGTTCTATTTTTGAATATGAACTTGATGTGTAGAATAAAACTGTAGTATGTATGTTACTTGGCGTAAAACCCGAACCGGTAGTAAGACGCGGTGCTAAAAAGAGTATGTTACCACAGCATTCCTCTCAAAAATATTTGATTTTTCAACTTAAGATCCAGAAGAAAATTGTTCTAGGCCTAACTACTATACCAATGTTCTGCTATGAGTTTATTTAATTTTTTTTTGAAGCTTGCAGCACAGTTATTGAACTGTTCCACTTTTTAGGACTGGAGTCAGCTGCTCATATGATTAAGATAATATGTATTTTATGAATACTTTAAATGTGAGAGGTATTTGTGTAGAGAATGGATAAAACAAAAATGAAAATGCAATTGTTGGAGTTGAGGAAAAAGGAGGATGCAAAAGAATCGATTAGTAGCTCCACATGATTTAAAAGACAATATCAGAAAACACATTAATTATTTCTTCCAGTTGAGTTCCATTATTTGAGGCAGCAAGCCTATAAGCAGTATTTGATGGTCATCTGACAGCAGTAGAAATATACATACCATATTAAGATAAATGCTGGCAAGAAACTGTACAATTTGTTGAACAACATATCCAAGAAGAATTTCTAACATTGAGCTTAATTAGGATGTTTTCAATTCCAAAAAAGATCAGTATGCCAGGTGTGAAGTTTATAAAAATGTTGAATCATGTGAGAAGTCTTTACTGCAATAAAAATACAAAAGGTTTTTAAAGGATGAATAAATCATTGTCAAGAAGTGAAAAGGACACGGACATTCTTGCATCGAGAACAAATGGAGACATGAAGGAAGGAAGGACTACTGCTTCTCACTCTTAAAAAAACTCGTTGGTGTGAGCCCGCATAGAGCTATACCGACCGAGAGGCCGCCACCCTTAGGCCTTACTGTGGATTCACACGTTCGTCGAAAAACTAGCGCAGAACAGAAACGTGGTCACGTGACGCGCTCTAAGCGAATCACAAGATTTCCGCTTAATCGGCGCGAGCTGTTCTGCTGAAGTTCAACTATTTTCTACTTTGTCCGTTCTGCTCGAGGTGCTAGGCACAGGAGAACCAATCAAATATCAGAACCCACCATTTCCTTAGTGCGCATGCGCTTTACAGCCAGAAGCAAGCAGACAGCTCCGTTTTCCATTGTGAGGAGATTTGAAATAACCTGTTAATGTAGAGCGTGTTTATCGATGTATTGGATTGTGCCACGACACAGCGTTAAACAACCATCGAGACAATGATCTAGAATATATATTTATCCACTAGAAAATAAAATTTGTTGATAATAAGCTTTTTTAAAGCGTTGCAATGCACCATTGGTCAACTTAAAGTGTATGAATTACTGCACAGATTCTGCTTTCTATTTTTCGGCGAGCGTGTGAATCAAGCGTTTGCAATGATAGTGATTATGGGTAGAGGGTTTCTTATGGTCATCACAACGAGCTCTCAAGTCGCTAATCTCAGTTTTCTTAACTAGAGCTGCTACTTATTTATTGAAGTAGCTTCTCATTTGTCCTCACAAGGCTGAGTTTGACCCGTTCCAGACCCACTACTTCACATAAAATATCCGGAAGCGCCGGGGATCGAACCCAGGACCTCTGGATCTGTAGCCAAGAACTCTAGACCACCAGACCACAGAGACTAACCCGGGAGCTCTGGATCTGTAGCCAAGAACTCTGACCACCAAACCACAGAGACTAACCCGGGAGCTCTGGATCTGTAGCCAAGAACTCTGACCACCAAAACACAGAGACTAACCCAGGAGCTCTGGATCTGTAGCCAAGAACTCTGACCACCAGACCACAGAGACTAACCCAGGAGCTCTGGATCTCTAGCCAAGAACTCTGACCACCAGACCACAGAGACTAACCCGGGAGCTCTGGATCTGTAGCCAAGAACTCTGACCACCAGACCACAGAGACTAACCCGGGAGCTCTGGATCTGTAGCCAAGAACTCTGACCACCAGACCACAGAGACTAACCCGGGAGCTCTGGATCTGTAGCCAAGAACTCTGACCACCAGACCACAGAGGTGGTTTAAAGTCTTTTATATGGACATATATTGATATTATAAAAATAAATTTTGTCTGTAGCCTTTTAGTTTATGATATTAGTAGGGAAATGTGTCACTTATTCATGTGGAATGAAACGGGGAGCCAACAAAATATAAATCTTTAATTAATAGCGTTTAAAGTTTGATGAATGAACGAGAAAGGATATTATTTCTTAGTGACGAGTGGGACAAGAGAATAATTATTAGGTAACTCTTATGTACCTATCCATAGTGAATATTCTCGATATTCCTTCAATAACACACATGATTTACAAAGGTCGTAAATTGTGTGTTTCAAGGTTATACTAGTGATGGAAACCCCTCTCCCCTCATGCCCACATCCATAGCTCAACCTCCAACTCTCGTGAATAACACTCTGAACTTTTGTTCAGTTGAGTGCTTTCTCTTGCCTTGTGATGTTCAATAAAGAGTTTTAGATTAACATATTTTTATTAATTATTACATAATCTATAGTTTGGTATAGGCATACCAATTTATTTATAATATGGAGGGGCAAACTGGAACTTCCACACCGGTTAAGACAGGAAGATCGGGAAAGAAAGACATAAGGAGCCAGCATAAATCTACAATACACAGTGTCTATAGTTTCATTAAAAAAAATATTGCCGAACATCCAGAGGAAATAAAAATAATAAATTTCAACCAGGCTCAAGTTCTTACGGCAAAAATATGTGGCATACATCCTAGAACCACCCAGAACATTTGCAAAGAAATTTCAGAGATTGAAGATGTTAGAAGTTCTCATCCTCCAAGAAATCACTATACAGAAAGTGACCAGTTACAGATATCGACGAATTTAACAACCTATTGCGTCGTTCAATATTTGAAATGTACTAGATAGGTGAATATCCAACCACTTCAAAATCGAGGAAAGTAATGGCTGACAAGATAGGATTTTCTGGGTCCCAATTTTCAATATTGAGAATTCTAAAAAGTCTACAATTCAAATATAGAAAGTGTTACGGTGGCAGAAAGTTTCTGATAGAAAGGCAAGATATCGTTACAGCAAGGATACAATTTCTTTGTAAAATTCACCATTCGATCTTATGGAGATAAATGTCAAACGTCCCATATTTTATTTGGACGAAACTTGGGTCAACCCCACAATTATGTATGACAAGACTCTACGAACAAAGGTGGACTGAAGGTACCTGTTGGAAAAGGTGGTAGGCTTATAGTTTGTCTTTCGGTCTAAAAGAAAACATATTAGTTCCGATTATCATTCAGATATGAATACAGATCTAATTGAAGAGTGGTTCACTAATCAATTATGAATTACTTGGAAGAAGAGTCTATTAAAATAATGGATAACACTAGCTATAATAGTATTTTAATGAACCAATTACTATCCTCCAGAACGATTAAAAGTGACATTACTGACTGGATTAGAGAGAACTGTTATTTGACAGTCGATCCATCACTTACTAAAGTTGAACGTCTGAAATTTATTAAACCATTTAGGGAAAATGAAAAACAGTATAAATTGTAATACAATCAAAATGGTGGTTGTAGAACAACCAAGAACTGTATAAGACAGGACAAAATGTGTTAATGCAATTTTTTATTTAACACCACGTCTTACCACCCGTTCAGGTTGTACGCTTAAGTACTAATTACGCTAATGGGCTAGGAAGTGAACATGCATTTGCGTGGAGGGAGAGTGTAGAACCATTAAGGAAACTCCCCACCTTCCCCCCCTGTTCACCCGACCGAGATTCTATCCTCGATCCCCCTGTCCTCAGCAGTCTAGGTCAACACGGTGCAGCAAGAGGATTTCGAAAAGGAGTGTGGGAGGGATAATGTATTGGAACCCATCATCAACTTACAGGGCAGTGACAGTGAATAGGAGAGTGACAACATAAAAAGTGACACTGAACAAGGAAGTTCAACATGGTTGTAAGTAAATGGTATTTATAAATAATTATTATTCAAAAGCTTATTTGTAACAAACGTTATGAATTCATAATAGAGTAAAAGAGTAACTGTATTCTGAAATGTATTTACACTAAGAACGTGTGTGAATGAGAACTGGTCTGCTTGATAACAGTTTCCCACGTAGCGTAACAATAGGCAGCACTGAAATGAACCTGAAACACACACATCTTCCTGAATCCGACTTATAGATGCAGTCTTGGATTGAGAAACAAACGAAACGAACGTTTGCTAAGCATCAGCCCTATCTCCGTCCCCAGTCAGTTCATTCCAGTGGCTAAGATTAGTAAATCAACCAAATAAATTGATATGATATACATCTCTTGCCGATAACATTTGTCAATGGAACTGAAATAAGATTTCTCAATCAATGAACGTGAGGCTAAGGTCGAATCAGCATAAAAATATTGAGAGTGAAGAAAATATCATATATTATTAGGCCTATACTGCAAAGAACCGACACATTAGCTCAGTCGGTAGCGTGTCTGCCTACTGAGCCAAGGGTCCCGTGTTCAATTCGGATTCAAAAAATGCATCGTTTGTGAAAGTGAGTTTACACTTCATATGAAGTTACGACAAGCCTAGCAAGCCGGTAGTGGAAAATATATATGGCTTGAATAAAAAACTGACCCAGGCCACAGGTTAGAAACAGTATTGGATGGAAAAGTAAAAATAATACTGCAAAATAATTAATATCCGGTACCACCGATAGGGTCGTCCTAGTCATCAATACAGCAACAATTCAACCAGCTTTTGTCGAGCGGCCAAGCATTTCAGAGCTATCTCCTCTCACTCTGTGAATTTTATTTAAATTCGAAGAAGAATCATGTCTTCATTCTTTTCAAATATTCTAGAACAATAAACAAAGATTTGTAAAGTTGTTGACATTTCAGATTATTATAACCTTTTAAAATTGTTAAAAGTTGTTAAACTAAACTAATTTATGTTGATTAAATTAGTTTTTAAGTTTTATATATAACTTTTTTTTTATAAATAACATTGTGGTATATTAAATGAGACTAGAGTTACAAAACCATTTATTCTTATAGAATTCTTCTATTAATGTGTATGATATTTAAATTATAATAATACTTAGAACCACGTCTTACTACCCGTTAGAGTTATACGTTTAAATACTAAATATGCTAATAGGTTAGGAATTGGGAAGGTGAATATAGATGAAGTTAACCCTCATTTGCGTGGATGGAGAGTGGAAAACCATTTAGGAAAAACCACCCCAGTTCACCCGACCGGGATTCGAACCTCAATCTCCCCGTTCTCAACAGTCTAGCTCAACACGAATCTAGCGCGTTAGATAACTACGCTACCGAGACGGGTATGATATTTAAAGATGTAGCGATTTGACGAAATATAAAAGAGTTTATTTGTACTACTCGGCAAAGTAAAGTATTTTGGAAGGAAAATAGGCCAATGGGGCCGTTTGTCGGGACTGATGAAAAGGGATGCAAATGTATATAAGTCTCACATTATTTAAGAAGTGGATTGTTATCTCAAAATACGGCTCACGATAAAATGAAGGTGAATGGATTAAAAAACATAATACAATTTAAGAGGAGTGGGTTGGGGGCGGGGGGGGGAGGGGGAGGCACTGAACGCCAAGAAAATGTATGAATTTTGGAGCTGTTTAGAATTTATTTTTTAGTAACTAAGGGCAGGGGCTTAGTAACTTAAGTGCTATTAATTTTATTAATTGGGTGGATGTGTTAGCTAAAATATAAAAATTACTCAAAGGTGTTACATTTTCATTCCATTATTTAGTTCGTGAATAAAAATCATAGAAAATAAATTAAAACGTTTAAAAAACAACATATTTTTGTAAAACACCTTATCACTGTTTATTAATTAAATTACAGCCTTTTAAATTTGATATAGATTACTATCTGTCTGAATTGTATATATACTATTAGTAGGGCCTAGGTATTAATTATAATAGTTTGAAATATATTTTATTTCATAATCAGATGACTGCCATGGTCAAAAACAACTCTGGTAGCTTTGCCAATTCGAATCCCAGTCAAGTTACTTAGCCTTAAGGTGCGGCAGAAGAGAGCGCGAGTAATTTTACAGTTTTTATAGAATATAAATTTCTTGGCCAAAATAAATAAATATTTCTCCAGTAGCAACATAGAGTTTAGATTTCTGCACATTCTAATATCAACAGATCTTGAATACCTGTCAAGGGTGTCCTGGAATTTTAACAAAACTTTTTCTCTCTATTTATAACGTTCTGACAAAATTGAGGGGGGGGGG
>CABFVZ010000041.1:922512-949854 GCA_902151445.1 Timema monikensis
GGGGGGGGGGGGGGGGGAGACATTATCGGATGTAAACTTAGACCATTTAAAGCTCCATTTACAGACTCCGCATCCCTAAGTCCATGGTCCATTGTTCGTAAGAAATCGAAGCTATAGTATCAGAATGCTCTGTCCACAGAGTCCTGATCTGTATCCTTATTCTGGTCCATACTCTGGAGAAAATGGTCTATTTTAACTTTATAAGGACTAGTCTATATTGACAAGCAATCACAGTTATGTCAATATGTGCACGCGCATCGAGATAAAGTCACCAATGACAGCTTTGCTTGCTTTGTTTACATCCAGAATACTAGTAAGTTCTTACATTTATTTATTTATTTTGCACTTTCAGGCAAAAGCAAACACTAATTATTAGTTAGTTAGCTCGAATCGTGTTATAAATATAGTTATTGTTATTGTACTTAATCTAAATTTCGAGTATTTATCCTGAACGTTTTCTCAAAGGAGTTGTTTTAGTTTAGTTTATCGATCAGCTGACTTCTTGGTGCGTGTTCTTTCTAAGAGTTTTATTGGACGAAGTTTCTGTCTATCTAATTGGTTTTCACGGCCACGTGATTAATGATTTGGACTGTATACGCGACTATAGTTTCTCAAGGACCACGGACACCAACTATGGATACGGAGTCTGTGTTTGGGCTATAAGAGAAACACATAATTTATGACACAAAATAAACGTGAATATTAAAAATGGATCTATTCATCATATTTCTTCAAAACACAATATTTTTTTGTGCGTTACATTGTGAGTCTTATTATTACCATGGATATTTAATGCCACTATTTGAACATAAGGATTATAGCATCACACGATTTACACACTAGCTTAACTCTGGTCCAAACCCAGCGCCCAGTCATCCAGCCACCAATTCATCACCGTAAAAGTGAAGACCCCTTCGGGTACACGTAATTTGTGTAAATCAAATTACTTTAGGCCAACTGATTTTTGGAGAACTTGATATAACATCAATTTTTACTTTCTAGCTATCTTACAGGTATATAAAGTATTGTGATATTAAAAAAAATCGAACTCAAGGTTTTGATGGATTTTGACGTTTCATGACCCCCCCNCTCCCCGAATCCAAAAATGTGGTTTTTGAATTTCCGTTTGTCTGTCTATCTGTCTGTACCTCGGACTAGAGCCTAAACTATTTTATCGATTGGGCTTAAACTTGGTAACTAGGGTTTTCATAGGGTTGCCCCGAGGGGTTTGTGGAGTTGGATATCCAACCCTAAAATTAAGGGTAGTTTACTGAAAAACCAAAAGAGAAAAAGTTGATTTTCTCAAAATTGACTCTAATGATTTTAATTAAAATTCATATCTTGCGTTGATTAAGATTAAAAAGATTGTTAATTTTCGAGGTGTTATATAGATAGAGCCCACAAAAAGATTCTTATTTATAACACTTCAAAAATTCACAAACTTTCCGACAGTATGAATTAAATCAATCATATTTATTACAAATAAGACCTGGAGATGGCGTAACATCACCGAAACATGTCGTCGTCATAGAATACTAAAACTTATATAAAATAAGGCTAAGGGATTAAAATATAATAACTAAGAAGATATAACCTTATCATTAGTAAACTAATTAATTTAGGCAAAATTACTTTTGGTTTAAATTTTGAGACCTAAAGAGCGTAGGTCTACTTATGCGCCCCCCCCCCTTCCCCCCTTCTCCGCGATTGTTACATTTCTAGGCCAGTACCATGATTCAAACACGCGAGTCTTTGCTTAGTTACCATACATGCTACCAAGTTGACTAAACTGTCGGGCCCGTTGGTATTGGATTTTGAATAGAAAATAATAAGCAACCTTTTTTATGGTTTTAATTTTCCATCCACTCAGTTCTTAATTCGTTATTTAATATTGTAAAATACACCATATAAGGGGAGTGACACCCTAAGATCCTACAGATTCAGAATATTTTCATCAGGAATCATAAATAAATGAATATGTTCTCTGTTCTTAGTCGGTCACGAAATAGTGCAGAAATGTTGTGCATTTTTCACCCTGAGAATAAGGTAAATCAGGACAAAGCTCTCACCCACATCTGTGAGAAAGCTAACTAAATGTTCTGATTTGCCGATGAGGTGGAGGTTGGGGTTCGAATCACGGGCGGACGTATTGAGGGTGTTTTTCCTTCCTTCATGCTAATTCAGATATATCTTCTCTCAATTTTACCTTCCTTATTCCTAACCCACTAGAGTATTAAAACTCGGACGAGGCGGAATAAAATATATTGCCTTTAACACGGTGGGAATTCACTCTTATCATTTGTCTAGGAAGATAACAAATACATCACAAATCTTTCATATTGACAAAAATTGTACTGATTTATCTCAGATCACATTATATTACAGCTCCTTGCTCAAACAAATGAGTAACAAAGTTGTTTAACAATGAATGACCATGTCGTCTTCATATGAGCAAATTATTATTTAATAATTGACATTAAGGAGCGAAATTTTGTACTTTATTTTATAACCAGCCCAGAGCGTCTTCGTGACTGACGGACTAAACAGTTTGTCATCAGGCCTAGGGTAGCGGTTCCCAATATGTGGTTCATAATGACACATTAGGTGGTCCGTGGTACTAGTTTTTAAGGCTCCTTCATTTCTGTGCTTAAGAAGTTGGTTTTTTTAAAAACATATTTACATATACATTTGTATTTATCTTAAGAATTATTTTCATCAGGTAGATAATTAAAAAAAATAATCTTACAATCATAATGATATAATATAGATCTATAAAACTATATCTGAAATGTTTTTTTAAAATGTATTTATTTAACCTGCATCGTAACTCAACTGAAATATAAACATTTCCTGTTTGTTGCACTTTTTGCTAGAAGCCATTATGAAATATATTGTGTTTTAAGTCAAATATTCACATTTTTTAAGGATGGTTTGTGGTTTCTAGGCTAACATTAAAGATGACCTTACTTAATAAAGATTGACAACTTCTGTTTAAGGAGATTCTGGTTCAAACCTGAGGCTTCAGACAAAGAACTATTTAAGAACTAAAAGGTTAGCTTTGCGTCATAGAGCTAGAATGGTTCAGTTCTATACCGGGAGGTAGGGGACTTGGTTGGAATCCCGGTCGAGGGCACTAAAGGTTATTTCCATCATTATTTTTCCCTATATAATCTCTCCAGCTGATGCTGGCGCATTTCCTTTATACATCATTTTTATTATATGTCCCTAAATTAGTACACAAGGTTGAATTGTAAATAAATGTGTAGCACTAAAACAATATTTGTGTTAGAGTTAGTTCTGTTGCCCAGATAGTGGAATTCATGACATTAGGGTTAACCATTTAATATTAAGTTGTCATTTCTATGGTTTAAGTAAGTGAGTCATCAGTTAAAATAACTGAGCATAAAAAGTGCACGGTTAGCTCTAATATAAAATATAAGTGTAGCCATAAACAAATCACTTTATTTCTAAACATATTTGTGATGAAACCGATTTAAATGGTTGGTTCCATTGTGGATGTAAGCTAAATTATGGCGAACAATAATAATCTTATAACTATAAAATTATTACTGCGAGCCATTATAATCTTATAACGATAAAATTATTACTGCTCGCAATAATAATCTTATAACTATAAAAATGAAATTTTAATCTAAGTTTGCAAATACTTTAAAACACATATTCACTAATAAATATTTAGTTTTCACCCTGGATTCAACAAATATTGTTCCTTAAATAGTAATTATTCTATTTTTAGCATTTAATTTTATATTTCACCACACTGGTATATTCAAATAATGTATATCGATTCATTGTATTCTATATTAGTATGTATCAAATGTTGTTCACGTGCTTGAAAGACGCTAGCACAGTTGCAAACAAAAAGCATAATTATATATTACGCTATGCAGGCAGTCTAGTGAAGAGTTGGTCGCTCCTAGATCCTGCGCCACCCTCAAGAATCCATGTACATTGTGTGTCGTCACTGGTGCAAGCTTGTACAAGATACTAAGCACACCTAAATCTGTATAGAATGGTGATAATACAATAAAAGTAAGGTCAAACTAAAAATATTAGCCGTTAAATTAATCATATTTATTCATTATTTCATGTGAATAATTAGTAGCAAAATTCAACGAGTGTTGTCTAACATGTACGTAGTGGAGGAAATGAACAGCGATATTGTGTTTGTGTTATTACAATTTACAAGTTTATTTTATTTTGCAAATATTACGTTTTAAAAATTAAACATAAATACTTGTACAGTAAATATATGTAAATCTAATCGGATTACACAATATTTGACCGTTTTGTGTGAAAAAACATTAAGACGTATAAAATGAAGTGGCAAATCGGCGCGTCCGCGCAAGAAGACGCAGTGGAGAAAATCCCCTGTGTGCGAGAATAGGCGTCGGGAAGCGTCGCTTGGCACGTCCACTGATAATTCACTTACTATTTCGTGGCACAGTATACTTTATTCACTTGTTAGTAAGGTACACGCTCGACGGCCACCGCGTGTCTTTCCTCGATCACGAACTCAGCCGTTCTGAACCACATGGTAATTATTATTGATTCCAAGCCATCAAAATTATCGGAATTTCGTCTGCCTCAAATCAATAAGTGACGCCGCGCCATGTGCTCTTAAGTACTCGTATAAAAAAGTGTGTGTAAAACGTATCGTGAACTATGACAGCTCGTGGTTAGGCCACTGGATTGTGAACAAGTGGTGCAGTGTTGTTTTGTGGGTTACTTGTCACGCCATTGTCACCGCGGAACGACTGCAAATACACAATGAGAGTGGAGGGTAGCGGGCAAGACGGCAGCCATTTCGCTAGCAGCTGGCGCTGGTCTGGAGGAGAAAGGAAGATAGGGGAGCTGGTTTGGCACAGCTGCTAGCGACTAAACCAGCCAGTTTCGATCGAGACACTCGGAGCGCTTGGTGTTTTATTTAGAGGTGATCGGAGAGTGATACCTATAATAAGAGTTCTAAACGACAGTTTTGACGGGAAATTGGGGACGTCACGGCGTCCATTTTGTTGGCGTCGAAAGTTGGTATTGCGCAGAAGCGTAGCACACAAACATGGACGTCTAGTGAATGGTGAAAATCGTGTGTATCGGACATTTTTGTCGTTTTTGTCTTTGACCAGGGACTTCTCGGTCCGTTTAAATTGTGACTATAATGTGGCGTGAAGTGTGACGATTACGCGTGTTTTTTTAATCTAAGTGAAACTCTATGTGGAACGATGGAAAACGTGGGGGAAATGGCCGATCAGCGGTCGCTTAGCGAGCCATTACCAGAGTCGGTCGATTCGCCAGCCGCATCTACGCATGCCGGCCTCGGCATGTCGCCGACAGAGCTGAGCCCCACTATTTCACGCTCTGTCGTGGCCGGGTCAGTGCCCACTTCCCACGAGTCACTCGTCGAGTCGGGGTCGGGAGAGCACTCTCATATTCTCATCAAAGAGGAAGTGCCCACCGGTGCCGAGGATTTGTCGGTGGAAGGAGCCATCAGTCTAGCAAGCGACACCAAACAAGAAGCACTTTCTGTTATAGTTCAACCACAAGACGATTCTCATGACTCGGAACTGTTAAGTCCAGGAAAACTATCCCCTACGTCGGGAATCTCGGTGAGTGTTGCCAGCATGATCGACGCGACGGATTTTCGCACCCTTCAACCTGAACCAACATATCAAACGTTGACCTCCGTGAATGGCAGGATGTCACCTCCCGGATTCAGTCCCAGTTCCTCCTACGCCACGCTCACCCCCCTGCAGCCTCTTCCTCCTATCTCCACCATGTCAGACAAGTTCGCATATGGTCACGCGAGCAACGTGTCCGGCTCCTTCACCGTCATGCAGAACAACGGGCTTAGTAACATTGGCCTCAGCATGGGTGTCAACTCCCCCTACATGGGTATGTCACCCCCTCACCACTACTCTCCAAACAACGGCCTCGGCAGCATCATTCCCCAGCAGCACTCCCCACTCTCCCCCCAGAGCTCTTACAGTCAGAACGGGCTACACTCACCACAAAAGAGCATGTCACCCAACAGCTATGACTCCCCATATAATCAAAGAGAACTGGTGGGACGAGCGACGCTGGTTGCTCCACATAGTCCCACGCTCAGCCCCCCTTCGGAGTCCCTACACTCGCCACCTAATACCATCGTGACAAGCTTTGGGGGCGCTGCTACGACGTTGACCGCCGCTACGCTACCCACAATCAACGGGCTAACCACAATTACTCCACACGTGGCCGCGGTAGTGTCACCTCATCACTCGCCACCTTCCCTGGCGGCACAACAGATCCATCAACGTGAGGCAGTAGTTGTTGCCTCACCATCACCCCCCAGCTTTGTGCAGCAGCCCCCTACCCCTGTGGCCATCAAGACGGTTCCCACATCGAGTGGTGGTGGCCTGGTAGCCGGCGGTGTCAGCGTGGGGGTGCCACAAGGGGCCAACAATAGTGCCACCAGTGAGGTGGAGGAGATAAACACCAAAGAACTTGCCCAGAGGATCAGCGCGGAACTCAAGAGGTACAGCATCCCGCAAGCGATCTTCGCCCAGCGCGTGCTCTGCCGCTCTCAAGGGACACTCTCCGATCTTCTCCGTAATCCGAAGCCCTGGTCAAAGCTGAAATCGGGTCGTGAGACTTTTCGCCGCATGTGGAAATGGCTGCAGGAGCCGGAGTTCCAGAGAATGTCCGCTCTCAGACTAGCAGGTGAGTGCAGTGTTTGTTTTGGTTGGTCACGTGGTTAGCACGTGGTGTGTGTAGGCGTGCCACTCGCTCAAAGTTACGCACCCGTAGTCGGGTCGAACCTGGACCGCTTCCCTCATCCCTTGTCTCTCTTGCCGACATCTCCCGGTATTGATTTGCTTGGTACAGCTGGCCTCGCAACAGTTTCCCGCGCTTCTTGGCTCACATTTAGTTTGCGCTTTCCACGGACAGAGGGCAGATGATGGCAAAATGAACGGTATTTCACTTTGAAACACGTTTGTAGCCACGAATTTATTAAAAACAAAAACTATTTTGTATTTATCTTTCATGAAGTATTCAGCTATAACTTTACACGATGTTTAGTGATTGAAGTGCTCGCTTACATGTATTTGTTTATAAGAACAATGTATAAAGAGCACTTTATGAATGAGTAGGAAAATATATGCTTACACAAATGAAGTTTTAGTACAATAGTCTTTCTTAAATCTAGCAATCATTGTGAGAAACTATTTTTTTTAATTAGTTTAAAAAATCCCATTATAAACGCTGTTATGTGTTTTTTTTTTATATATTAATTCAAATAATCAAAATTTGTTTATGAACACACACTATTGAAAAAAACAAAACACAATTCATTTATTATGAATAGTAGTGTTTTATGTCAACACATATATATATTTTTCTTATTATGTAGGCAAATGTGTAAGATAAAAACCCTACATTCTTCATACGAACATTTACATAAACACTTACTGAGAAGCAAACATTACATTGCCTGAATTAATAGTTTATAAACATTCTACTAAATTCATTGTAGATATAATTACTAAATAACTATATTACTCATGTTAGTTAGGGGGAGGTGTAGGGAACACAAGGAAAGGTGAGTGTTTTTGCAATTTTTATAGCAAACTTTTTGGCCAAATTAAATAAAATATTCCTTCAGTGCAAACCTAGAGTTTAATTTTCTTCGCAGGGTGACAAGGCTGTCCTGAAATTTAGTGACAATTATTTTTTCCATTCATTTAGAAAGTTTATCATCTAATGCCACTATGCTAATGACAAATATTCAACAACTGTGGATATCACCATGTGAAGAAAATTATTATTATTATTAGCACCGCGTCTTACTACCCGTTCGTGTTATACGCACTTACGCTAATGTGTAATGGTAGGGTGATTGTGAGATGAAATGAAGGACCTACAGTTTAACGTGGAATCCGAACCACGGTGGAGGCCTGGCATTCCCCACATTCACAAGATGTCTTGTCAGAGGTGAAGGAAGGGTTTGGTAATCAGATAAATCTTTGCCGGGACCAAGGATTGAACCCCGGCGTGAAGAAAATTAAACTCTAGGTTTGTACTGAAACAATATTTTATTTATTTTGGCCAAAAAATCTTTTGCTATAAAAACTGCAGAAACCCTGCCCTTTTCTCACGTCTCTTCTTTTTTAAGTTTGGCAATCGTTAATTATGAAAACCTTCTGACAAAATGTTCAATAATGTCCGATTTAAATTTGATTTTTAAAAATATTGCTTCCCTTAACATTTCCCACTGTTTGCTACCAGAAATTACCTGATGCCTGTAGTTCGTGTTATGTTTATTCATAAAACTTGAGGCAGGTTTGTAGTTTTCTTTTGAGCCCATATATAATGGGAGGTACTAGTACTTACTTATTGTGTAGTCTATTTTTATTGTATATTTTATTTTTTCTTTATTCATAAATATAATTAATACCAGTAAGTTACAAAACCTTGAGCCTATTTTCAACATTGATGAATTCTGTAAGCTACTGCCTACCTCTTTATATGGGGCTTGCTAGATCCCGTACCAAGGTCCACGTACAAAGGCTTCAGTCTCGTCTAGTCTGATTTACCAGAGACAGGAAGATCCGAGGTTGGGGTGTTCTACGGGTTTAATGAGGTGTTGTTTCCTAAACAGTTTCCCACTCTCCTTCCACACGAATGCGAGTAATTAGTTACTCTAGGGCAATAGGAGCTCGAAGGTTAATTGCCGCACTTACAAAAGCACGCCACCTGTCCCTATATTTAGCTAGTACTAACCAGTCCCCCTCATTACACCCTATTTTGAGATAGTTCTATCCAGTCCACCTCATTACACCCTGTCTCTATCTTGAGATAGTTCTATCCAGTCCACCTCATTACACCCTATCTCTATCTTGAGATAGTTCTATCCAGTCCACTTCAATACACACCTATCTCTATCTTGAGATAGTTCTATCCAGTCCACCTCAATACACCCTGTCTCTATCTTGAGATAGTTCTGTCCAGTCCACCTCAATACACCCTATCTCTATCTTGAGATAGTTCTGTCCAGTCCACTTCAATACACCCTATCTCTATCTTGAGATAGTTCTGTCCAGTCCACCTCAATACACCCTATCTCTATCATGAGATAGTTCTATCCAGTCCACTTCAATACACCCTGTCTCTATCTTGAGATAGTTCTGTCCAGTCCACCTCAATACACCCTATCTCTATCTTGAGATAGTTCTATCCAGTCCACTTCAATACACCCTGTCTCTATCTTGAGATAGTTCTGTCCAGTCCACTTCAATACACCCTATCTCTATCTTGAGATAGTTCTATCCAGTCCACTTCAATACACCCTGTCTCTATCTTGAGATAGTTCTGTCCAGTCTACCTCAATACACCCTATCTCTATCTTGAGATAGTTCTGTCCAGTCTACCTCAATACACCCCGTCTCTATCTTGAGATAGTTCTGTCCAGTCCACTTCAATACACCCTATCTCTATCTTGAGATAGTTCTGTCCAGTCCACTTCAATACACCCTATCTCTATCTTGAGTTAGTTCTATCCAGTCCACCTCATTACACCCTATTCCTTTCAGGTCTATTCTAATGTTATCTCCTTATCTTCGTTTAGGTCTCCCACTGATCCCTTCCCATTTGGTTTGTCAGTTAGTACCCTGAACAAGTGCGAGTACATTTCCTCTATATTTTACTTTCATCCATCCTACCCCATAAGTGTAAATATCCTAATGGACCTGACATGTTGTAAGATTCAGAGCACATAAATAATTGAACTTGGAAGGTGAAACAAATATGAATATTTTCATAGAATCTTAATATTATTTCAAGATATTATTTTATTAACATTATAGATGTCAAACTCTTGAAACTTTTCTTTAAATTAGTCATACGATACTTTTAGGGACCTCACTGATAGTTTTAAGCATACATTTTAATTGATGTGTTATGTAACACGCCTAACTTACTAGTTCCAGTTAACGGAGCGGCTCTTATTGGACAATCACATTTTAAACTATCTAGGGTGCTATTAGAACAAAGTTTCGATAACCTTGAGCAGCTTTGATTTGCCACAAATGAGGGAAGCTCTGTCATTCAGTATTCTAGACGAAATCAAGTATTCTAGAGAGATTATCGAGCATTCTGGAGAGATTATCAAGTATTTTAGAGACAGTATCAAGTATTATAGAGAGATTATCAAGTATTCTAGAGACAGTATCAAGTATTGTAGAGACAGTATCAAGTATTCTGGAGACAGTATCAAGTATTCTAGAGACAGTATCAAGTATTCTGGAGACAGTATCAAGTATTCTAGAGACAGTATCAAGTATTTTAGAGACAGTATCAAGTATTCTGGAGACAGTATCAAGTATTCTGGAGATAGTATCAAGTATTCTAGAGACAGTATCAAGTATTCTAGAGACAGTATCAAGTATTCTAGAGACAGTATCAAGTATTCTGGAGACAGTATCAAGTATTTTAGAGACAGTATCAAGTATTCTAGAGACAGGTTCAAGTATTCTGGAGACAGTATCAAGTATTCTGGAGACAGTATCAAGTATTTTAGAGACAGTATCAAGTATTCTAGAGACAGTATCAAGTATTCTGGAGACAGTCTCATGTATTTTAAAGACAGTTACAAATAATCTATAGATCTTACCAAGTATTCTTGAGTGCATATTTAACCTCTACATGTCAGATTCTTAATTAACTTAAAAATAATACACACAATACGGCTACCAGATTACGAGCCTTATTAAATGTTTATTTTACGAAGCTTGCTGAAGGTTAACTCAGATAAAAGAACTCATCATTTTCCCGGAAAGAGAGTGAAAACCCCTTTCTTTTAAAAATCCCTCTCATTCCATTCAGTAAATGTTAGAACCCGAGTTCTGGTCACCAGGGTCCTTCGACCACAAGAATTTAACGCGATGAATCTTAGCTAAAATCCACTTTTATTACTACCCAATAAGGACTTTTATCACACAGAGAAAGTATTTTACTCATTAACATTTAAAGATCGATATTATAAAGGTTATAGTATTGACGTTTTATATGCCCCCAAACTAAAAAATGTGGGCCTTACCTTTCTATCCGTCCCTCTGTATGTAGTCATACCTGAGGCAAAATATGGATTTTAATTATATCTCTAAAATTACAGGTAGTTTAATGACGACCTATCATTGAACATTTAAAAATGAGAGAAATGACTGTAACAAATGTGTTCTAAATGTTTATTTGGAGAATGTTTTACTATCGATTAAGCAAACATTTCTGAAACAAATGAATGACTAATTGACTTGTCTCTTAAAACTTCATCACTAAGGAAATCTTAAAAAATAAACAGTGGTTGTACATCTTGTACAAATAATTGCTAAGTATGTCCTGTCTGGTATTACAATATAAGTGAGAATAAGATTATTACTTATTGTGGAAGGTATGATTACTATCAAATAGGTTTTAAAATATTACATGTCCTGTTTAGGTTGTCATGCTTCACTACTCCTTGAAATGTCTCAGTCTTTGATATTAAAATATGTTATTAAGATTATTTATTTTCTAAAGAAATACATTTCTTGGTTATTTTATTTAAATTAAAATATGATTTTTGTAGTATTTTACTTTAAGGTAACACTATTTTAAACACTTCTGCACACACCCTTTACCTTATATTATTATAAATAACCAAGTTTAACAAGGTATGTTTAAAATGGTACTTTGGTTTTGAAACGCCCTATTGGATACGAAATATAGACTATTTTAAAATTTTGAGTGCCTTAGACACACTTTTTTCCTTTCTAGTAACTAGTTCATAAAATACAATTTATTTGGTTTAGTTTATAAAGAATAAAACAATTTTTGTTACTAAATAATAATATTGTGTTTTACTAAAATTATCTATAAAACTAAAATTGTTCTTATTTTTATCAAAATATGAATTAATTATATATTAAAATTTATTTTCATAATATAGACCTAGTGCCGATTGGTTTTTAAGGTAAAGCATATAGTCGGAAGGTGCATGCTATTACTCGGTCATTATGTTAGAATCTTACCCGTTGTAGATAAATGTAAAACTCAGAACATACAAAACAATAATTTTACCAGTTGATCTCTATGTGTGTGAAACGTGGTATTTAACCTTAAATGGGGAAAATAAATTTAAGCTGCTCAAAAACAAGATGATTAAGAAGATATTTGGTCCATAAAGGGATTAATATAATGGAGAGAGGAAGAGGTTGCATAGTTATGAATTACATATCTTGTACTCATTCCACGTCGGTGACCTGGTGGTCTAGGGGTAAGGTGTCAGACTTCTATGCTGGCGGCCGGGGTTCAATCCTTGGTCCCGGCACAGATTTATCTGATTACCAAACCCTTCCTTCACCTCTGACAAGACATCTTGTGAATGTGGGGAATACCAGGCCTCCACCGTGGTTCGGATTCCACGTTAAACAGTAGGTCCTCCATTTCATCTCACAATCACCCTACCATTACACATTAGCGTTAGTGCGTATAATCCGAATGGGTAGTAAGACGCGGTGCTAATAATAATAATAATAATACTCATTCCACGTTAGGGTAATCAAAACTTGCAGATTACGGGAGGCAGGACATGCAGTGCGAGTGAGAGAATCCAGAACCTTGTTCATGGAACTGACTGGAAAACCCAATGGGAAGAGGCCAATGGGAAGAACTAGACGCAGATGAGGATAAAATTAGAATAGACCTGAAAGATATATATATATATATATATATATTGATATATATCCATGTGTTGAGGGAAAAAGTACTATAAATATATATTTTTCAAAATGCTACTCTGCATTCTATTCTGAAAGGTGTGTGAAATATTGGCCAAAATTTATAAAATTATAGATTAATTTTATAAAATCTGGTACTTGTCTTTTTAAAATATATTACAGTATGTTAAATTATCTCTCTAACCTACATAAAGATGTTCCTTAGCAAGTTTGTATAATCGCTATAAACTCGAAAACCTCTGAACTGTTTTAGAAAGGATTTTCTCTTAAGTATTCTTTATACTTTCCTGAAGTATCTACATGGACGATTGTCTTTTCTTGTTGAAACCTCAAAAAGAAATATACGTTTTTAAAAACAATCTGTTATAAACCATGAAATCAATGTTTATTCTCTTATGAATATAGCCTAGTTACTATTTAATATAATGTTCATATATTTTCTGTCTAACTTGACCACCAAATCAACCTAAAATTTAAGGAGTAGTTATGTAATACATCTTAAATACATAGATAAGTTCTAGTTTGGTCTGGTTGGTTGTTTCATATTCATATTAGTAGTTAGATGGCGTTTCTTTGAAAAATAAAAATTTCACATAGCTAATGTTCCATCATACATTTACATACTAAATATTCTGACAAACAGATGACTTCTCCCATCAAAAGGCAGCTTAAACTACAATTTCTTAAAGGAAATAATAATAATATATGTAATATGATATATATTTTTGTATAAACTCTTCAACCTCAAGACAAAGAAACTTTGCATACGTACTTAGAAACCTGAAGATGTGCACCTTGGGCGATTTCTATTTTTAACTTTTACATATATTGATAACTTATTCCCTAAAGCCGCTTGACTTTAAAACCCAGAAATCAGAAACATGGCATTTCCATCTTATGATACACAAGATCATTTAGTGAAACTGACAGCTTAGACCATTTTAGGACCACTTCTGATAACTAAAATATAAAGAGAAAATTACATTTAACTTAGATTTACTTACCTAAGGAAGTCTTTGAGCCTTTAATGCGTATTATATTTAACCTTACATTATATTCAGAGTTTGACACCTTAAAACCATATAGAGCCCCAAAACCAGAAAACATAAAAAGGGAAAGATTAGCATATGTACTGTACATAGGGAAACTTGAGAATGTACACACAGATATTTTTTCTAAACTTATATATTATTTCTTGCCTTACGCCTAAAACTGCGTGACCACTGCAACGGATATCTCCAAAATAAAAATCAATAGCAAGAGAAATTTGTATTAGGCTTTCGTAGTCAAAGAAACCTAAGGGTGGTCTCCCTTCTGGGTAACGTCCTTTTTTTAATATTATATGGATTTAGCGGACATTTTAATATACGTTAAACATTTAGTTGATAAAGAACGATCAAATTCGGACTACCCGCTTCGGTGGCCGTGTGGACTAACGCGCTACTCTCGCTGTAGACTAGATTGCCGAAGAGGAGATCGAGGTTCAAATTTAGGTCGGGTGTACTAAGGGTAGTTTTTCCAAAATGGATTTATACTCTATCTCCACGCAAATACGGGTACACTTACTATAAATAGAATCTTACTCAGCCCTAAAACTATTTGCGTAATTATTACACAAGTGTATAACCAGAACGGATATTAAACCCTTCGGGTTTAATTAATCTAAAAGCTGAAACATTCAAGAAAAAAGTCTAACATTGTAATTCTTTGAAAACACCCCTTTTATGTTGTTTCAATTTAAGACTTGAATAACCAGCTTCTCTTCCTGGGCTCTTATGTTGGTAGCACACAACAGAGTAACTGAAAGTGGAATGGGAAGGGCCGAGTGCTGACAACCATTGCACCCCACCCTACGGGCTTAAGTTTCATACTGCAGCTGCAGCTAGGAAACACAGGTTTCTTCGCTACCACGATAACTTTTGCCGACAAGGCACGTAGGAGTGTGTCAATGGCCGCCACACAGAACTGCTTCCGGCACACTGGTTTACCTTCTGGTTGTGTGGCTGACGTTCGAGGGCAAGGACGAAGCGTCCCTCCACAAACTGCTACAATGTTTCAATGACAATTCTTTTGCAATCAAAGACGTTATCGATATGGAGCGAAGCTATAACAAATTAATAATATTAATATAATATTTAGCACCACGTCTTACTACCCGTTCGGGTTATACGCATTAAGTACTAATTACGTTAATGGATTTAGGAATTGGGAAGGTTACATTAGAGGAAGTGAACCCGTATTTGCGTTGAGAGAGAGTGGAAAATCATTTAGGAAACCCCTCCCCCCCCCAGTTCACCCGACCGAGATTCGAACCTCGATCTCCCCGTCCTCAGCAGTCGAGCTCAACATGACAAGCGCGTTAGCCAACTACGCCACGAGGCGGGTTATAGCAAATTAAATCTAACAGTCGAGGTTGTGAAAGATGGTTTCAGCACGGAAACTAGAGGGTGACGATGACTAAGACAAGAGTAAAAAAAGTGTCCATACAATTAAAGAGGTGTTGGAGGGTATCAGGACGGTTCTAAGGTTTATTGGATATAATATTTATGGTACAATGTGGAATCAAGGGAAGAAATACTCTAGAGAAGCATTTAGAAAACAATTCATTTTAACAATATACAACAAGCAACAGCACATAGTCGACTATTTACATGTCAATTAATAGATTTCAATCAAATTAAATCTCTTTGTGGTATTTTATTTTGTTGTCTCTACCCCTCTCACTTATGGTTAAGTGGAAACAAACTTCACGTTTATTGACTCTCGCAAATTGTGAACCAAATAGCTCAGTCAGTGATGGTTTATGTTATGTGTAACTTACTGTATATTGAGATGTTGACACCTTAAGCCCTGTGACCACTGGTGTGAGTAGTTCCAAAAATAATTAACAGAAAAAGATGACACTTTTAATGTATACTTAATGAAACCCCAGTGTGTATACATCAGAGGTATTTTCACAAAAAAAAATATGTTGAGCCTAGTGCAGCGTGGCTACTAGACGTGTTTCTTTAAACTTCATTACTCAAGACATTTTAAACTTTACATAAGTAGTTAGGGGACGCGTAACCATTTTTATACATCCATAGTGAACCTGACTTATTAAACATCGTGATCACCGATTCGTGTAGCTAATAGACCAAGAAACATAGGAAGCGGAAACTTGAAATGAAACTATGACAATACGGTAGGTTTAGTTTTTTATCTTAAACACATTGTGAGCCTGAAATCTTAAACTGCGCGGTTGCCCCTGTGCCTGAAGATGCTAAGCAATGGACCATTTTAAACTTAAACTTAGTATAACTACTTAGTATAACTACTTAGAGACACTAGACTACCCTCGGGCATTTATTTTTACTTATATATATATATAGAGAGAGAGAGAGGTAGGTGTAGGTATTTTTATGCCTTAGACTGTGTGACCACTTGCGTGGATGACTTTGAAACAAAGAGACTCAGAAAATTGAAGCCTTGCATACGTATTAAAGAAAAACTGAAGGTATATTAACATTACAAGCCTGAATAATTTAATTACGTCATCACCGGTTTGGGATGTTAAAAAGGTCACTCACTATCAATATGTGCTGTTGAATATAGTATCGATTAGTTTTCTATTTTAATTCTTCTCCAAGGTGAGATTTCAACCTTTAATCCTAATAATTTTAAAAAAGATCACTAACCCGGGTAGCGCCGGCCACTCGCGGCTTGTAACTTCAAATTACCTTATCTAGTCCAACTTATGTTTACCTAGCCAATTAAAATCAAGTAATTATGTTTTGCCAATAAATAATATGTTAAAAAGTATTGCGATACATTATATAAAAGAAATTTACTACAAGTTTCCACTGACCGATCTGACGGTTTTACATTTTGGGCAGAAATAATTAATCTTAAGATTATTTTGTATTTTAATATAAATTTAAACATGTAATAATAATGCTCAAATAAATATATTTAAACACAGTATTATCGGTTTGATTCTGGACTTGAAAGTTAAAAGTATTAAAAAATATATCAAAACATAAATAAAGAGTTTGCTCTAACGAAGGTCATGTAAAGTTTTCGATTATAGTGTTACGAAAACAATACTAATAACAGTAACGAGAAAAGATAATTGTTTACTTTATTTGAATGTTTACTAATAAAAATATAAATAAATATGTACTTGAAAGTATTATTTTTTAAATTGAGTGTTTAAACGCTATAATGAAAAATAAAGTTTTTCCTCTTTTACTTTTACTCCCTATTTAATATAACTTAGACATTACTTCTATAAGCGAGGCTCATATAGAATTGTTGTAAAATGGCCAAAGATCGGGTTAGAAATAAGAAGTCTACACTCTTCATAGCCACTATATAAGCCTATGTTAAAAGGACCTAAAAGACACGTATATAGTTTATTAAATAAATTCAATGGATATATATGAATACATCTTTGAATAAAATTTGTTTTCCATTTAATATGTACCAAATATACATAAATAAACATAACTAAACTAGGACTTTAAGTTAAAAAGGTCTAAAATTTTAACAACTCTGCAAACTATTCATTTGGCAGCATTGCAATCGTTTCTAACTAATCTTCTTAAATCCAAGTCATTTTGGTATGTCTTTCAATTAAACAAGTCACTTTTAACCAAATGTTCTCACATTAAAGCCATTTTGGCGTACCTTAGAAGGGGTCAATCCATTTTGTAACCAATCTATTCAAACTAAAGATATTTCAGTCCAGTGTTTATCCCTCAGGGATCTACTTGTCTCTGAGTCAATCTCCTCGTATTCACTATATTTTAATATATTTTCAAATGCGTCAACCAGTTTTGAGCCAATATCCTCATATTCAAGCAATTAACTATTTTAGTTGGCCTTATAAGGAGTCAACCTCTTTTGGAAACAATTTCTTAAATTCAAGACACACTATAATAAATATTATAAGGGTCTCACTAGTTTTTTAAAATAATTTTACTCATCTTCAAACGTTTCAGTCAAGTTAAAAAGGGGACAACTTGTTTTTGAACAAATTCCTCAGATTCACGATATTGTAGTCATTGGCGTGTCGTGGAGTGTTTATTACCAGGTAATTAGAGCTTATTAAAACTGTACCGATGATATGTTCTCCCCCATTATCCCCATTTGACCAAGATTAAATAGGTTAGTATCTCACATGGGAATCTATTTCCATTGATAAATGAACAATGAGTGTATTTTCTTTGGTATCGCATGCCATAAGGGTTTGTTGGTTAGACATTGCTGGTCTACTACTGGCCGTGATGGTAGTGTCTGAGTTTGACCATCTTGTAAGTGCGGTTACTTCGACCCAATAAGATGATGTGATGATGATGATTATGTGGTGTCAGTAGAAGTACTTAATCTAATCCAAGCAAGATTAACCAAACCGTGACAACCATAAGAACAACTCGCTTTCAGGAAAAAATACTTATGGAACAACCTGGAATTGAACCCGGGACCTCTAGAATAATAGCCAGAAATGCTGTGCACTAGACGAAGAGGCCAATCACTGAATGTCATAATAAGCGATAACATATCACAGGTAATGGTTTAAATGAACTATGTTTACCATGGCAACATTCTATGACACTCCACAGAATATAGTCTAGATTTTAAATCAGGTAGTGAACTAATTTCTTAAGATTCATGTCGCTATATACTATTTTCAATATGTTCAGCTCGGTTATATTACCATGCCATGCATATTGAAGCTCAGGTGCAGATTATAGTAAAGAGAATTTTGCCCTATAATAAGGATGAATTCAAATGGGAGTATTTTACTTTAGGAATATAGAAGCTTTCCTATCATAAACTAGTTTTACCCAGTTCACCGCATTAAACCCTGTCCATATCTTGAGCGAGTTCTATCCAGTCCACCTCATTACATTCTACCCCTATATTGAGCTAGTTCTACACAGTCCACTTCATTACACCCTATCCATATCTTGAGCGAGTTCTATCCAGTCCACCTCATTAAATTCTACCCCTATATTGATCTAGTTCTACACAGTTCACCTCATACACCCTATCCATATTTTGAGCTAGTTCTATCCAGTCCACCTCATTACACTCTTTCATGTCTATTCTAATGTTATCCTCTCATCCGCATCTAGGTGTTCGTACTGGTCTCTTTCCATTGGGTTTTTCAGTCAATACCCTTAAAAAGGTTTTAGTTCTCCCATTCGTGCTACACGTCCAACCCACCGTAATACGCGAGAGTTGAGCATCCTAACAATATCTTGTAATGGTCATAGGGTAAGTAAACCGTCTGTTTTTAATTTGATTCAGAGAGAGAATTAATCATTTTGATGTGTGCGTAAGTAGACATGGTGAGATCCTACCTGCTGCTGAAGATCCGGTGAAGCAGTAACCCAAGTAGGCCTACCTGGGGCTGTGATTGGATGATCTTGATGGATTCTGATCAGACGCACAGTTACACAAGTTAGGGTGAGAATGAGGTTATTTCAATTAATGAAAGAGAGTGTAAAACACGAAAAGAAACTGAGAACTGAGCCGCGGTGGTGACGCACGTCCACCTTTGAGGAAAACACTTTGCGAACGAAAAAGGAAACGCACGTAAAAACACGAGAGAGCAATTGTACCACCCTTACAAAACACAACTATTGAAAGAAGGGGCGGTAGGCATAAAAATGTGATAATTATATAAATTAATAATGAATTAATATAAGAAATATTTAATTAAGCAAACAATAATGAAATGTATACTAAATTATAAAGAAATAAATACTAAACACCATCATTATGCAACCTCCTCCATTCTCCAGTATCCTTCCCCTTTTTGGACCTAGAATATTTCTTAGCACTTTGTTTTTGATCACCCTAATTTTTTTTTGTCTTCGTGTAAAGTATTATTAACAAGTACTTATAGCTATTATAAATTTAAAAAAAGGGTCCATAAGAACTAAAATAATAACAGAACATAATTATAATATTAAAAACTAGACAGTTTATAATATTTAATCAACAAAACTCACATTAATTATCTGATAGATTTTGACAAGTTTTTTCTCACTCGTTCATCATATTGTTAATTATCTTAATACATAATTCATACAACAACAAATATTTAAATTTACATAATTACAAACATTTAATAAAACTCATATACACACAAATGTCGCTATTTTAATTTCATAAATACCTAATGAAAAAGCTCCTAAATTATTATAAGCCTGTTATTGGCTATACCGGAGCTTTGATAAAGGCTAGGACTTCACTTCCTAACTACTAAAATTTTACCAAATTTCGTTTCCACATAGTTTAGGGCGTCACTCTAGCTATAAACTAGATCGCTGATTTCGGGGAGATTGGGAGTTTGATCCTGGTAGGGTGTAATCAGGGTGGTTTTTCCTAAAATAGGTTTCCACTCTCCCTCCACGCAAATTCGGGTACACTTCCTCTAGATTCAACCTTTCTAATTCCTAACACATTAGAAAAATTAGTACATAGGCGTATAACCCAAACGGGTAGTAAGCTGCATTACCAACATGTATATAATATATGTCATACTTCTACCCTATTTAATAGATATAATATTTATATTATATCAGCATACATAAATAGGTATAAATAATACATATTATAATGTATATAAAGACATATATCTGATATATAATATGTATGGACCTATATATATTTATATAGCCTACATTTATAATTATAATTATATTTATATATGTTTTTTCACAACACGCAAGATGACGAATCTAATTATTATATTATTTCTTTCCCACTTACATGCAGAGGGTTCTGTAACGCCTCGCTAAGACGCGACTCTTTATTTGATTAACATCCAAGACATCAAATATTTTATATAATATGGCTATTGCTAAAATTGGCGAAATATTTGATTATTGAGAACTTATTTTTTTAAATAAAATAACTATTAATAGCACCGCGTTTTACTACCCGTTCGATGTATACGCACTTTATAAAAGAAAATAATTTTATGAATCAAACAAAACAAATAAAATTTTCATAAACATGCAAATGAATGACATTTTTTGTGTAATGTTCAATGACTACAACTCACAATATGCTAGTGAAAAAGTCCAAGCAGCTTAGCGTGCTTTCTAGAAGAAAGGAGCCAATTAGGATACATCCTTTCTGTTCTCCCCCCTCCCCCTGTTATCAATCAATAATCTTGAGAAGGATTTTATCAATGTGTAATGGATTTAGAGGAATATTGTTGTTCCTTTGAGTCAATAAATATAATATTTTCCTCTTAAATTAGCCTATACTATATACACACACACACACACATTATAAATTATAAATAATTTTTTTTATTGGAATATATGTCTTTATATATATAACTTTCTTCAAATATATGTCATATATATAAAGGACTTTCTTGGAATATACGTCTTATTTATATATATATACATATATATACACATATATACATATATATACATATATACACATATATACATATATATATACATAAATATAAGACTTTCTTGGAATATATGTCTTATATATATATATAAGACTTTCTTGGAATATATGTCTTTGGCTGTCATAAAGCTAAATTAAATACAATACAATATACAATATCAAAATACGTGTTTATGATTCATAATGACACAACTTGTGAATGAGAATTCATGGGAATGGGTTCGAAGACCATATAGGCAATATTTAATCAAATACTAAACTAGTGTCGTTCTGTGTGTGTGACACGCGGTGTTTTAACCTCGTGCAGAACCAGATAAAAGGTGTTGTGTACGTAGTAGGTAGCCTTGCGATTGTTGTCCTCTCCTCCCGCTCAGTGGGTTGCTCGCCGTTGGATTAATCTCACGCTCCATCCACCATTGCCTCACACCTGCCTTGAACTGGCGATAGCTGCTGTTCCTACCTGGGCTGGTACCACTCGCGTCCAACAGCTGTGCAACTCACTCCCTCCATTTCTCCTTCCTGTGAGCCACTCGTTCGCCCAGCTGATACGGCAGAGAACATGCTGGCGTTTCTCAAACTGGGGGTCGCAACAACGTCTGGTAAATCAGCGAGAGCAGGATCAAGTCTCGCTTTCTCTTTATATATAGCATATATATACCTACATGGAGGGGTAGGTGGAATACACTTCAGACTTATCTAGTTTGGTTCGCCAGTGATGGGGAGGTTGAGGTTTGAATTCCATTTGGGTGTACCAAGAGTATTTTTACCATACTAGCTTACCACACATACTAGTCCTTCACGCAAATACAGGTATATTTCTTATAAACTCGATATTCCTCATCCCCACCTCACTAGCACAATTGAAATGAGTTTAGTTTAGTAAAGTGATGTTAGTGATAAGGAAGAGGATAAGGTCCTGTAAAGCTATAAAGTTGTATGGAGTAGAGCCCCAGGTTGAGAAACGGCAGCGTCATACATTTTTGTTTATACTATTATAAATCATCATCAACTGTTTCCAGTCTGTGACCGAGTCAGTTTAGTAAAATGCCTCCATCTTCCTCTTTCCTTCCACCATTCTTCCTCTTTAATGGCTTCCTCTCTTCTCCTTTCACTTGGACACTTTCTGTTATTTTATCCTCCCATCTCTTTCTCGGCCTCCCTTACACACTTTTTTCCTAAATACTTAATTTGCAACATGTTCTCTGGCATCCTCTCCTTCTCCATCCTCATTACAGGACCATACCATCCCAGTCTTGCTTCCTCTATTATCTCATATACTCCAACATCCTCATTACATGCCCATACCATCTCACTCTTACTTCCTCTACTATCTCATATACCGGTACTCCCTGTATGCCAACTCTTTCCCGGATCACTTCATTTCTAATCTTGTTTCTCCTCGTGACAGCTAACATTCTCCTTACAAACTTCATTCCCATGGCCTCCACTTTCTTAGTTTCTCTTACATTCATTGTCCATGTTTCTGCTACATATGTGACAATTGGTACAAAGTACGTCCTATACAACACTTCCTTACACTTCAAGGACACTTCTATTCTTCACAGCAGGTCACTTCTATTCTTCACAGCAGGTCTCCTACACATCTATAGAACAACTCTATCTGCTGTCCTCTTCTTAATAGAGCTTCTCTACTTCCACCTTTCCCCTAAATAACGCTTCCAAGTATTTTTGCCATAGTGGTTTACCACTCTCCCTTCACGTAAATACAGGTATATTTCTTACAAACGCAATCTTCCCCATCCTAATCTCACTAGTACGTGGTGAAAAATAAGTATATAGCTTATAATTAATTTAAACTTTTTAATATGTTTGCTACTTTGTAAAAAAAAGTGTCGAATGTAGACCAGATCGTTTAGAATCCCCTGAAAGACTTTGGTTTTAAATTGGAGGAGTTACGAAATGAGAACCATACCACTGGTCACGTGGTCTAAGACGACTATTCGCGATACACTGTATTGCCAATAACGGGAAGATTGGAGTTCGAATATTAGCAATTTTCACTAGTCGGGTCTTATTACTGTTGTTTACCCATCCTCTCTCCATGCTAATTGGAATGATATTCCTCCATATTATCCTTTTTCATACCCCCAGGCGTCAGTCGCTTATAACTTTATTGTTAAATGTATTAACACCAACGTTGGTGGACCCTTAACTAATTCATCTGTCTCGTTTGGTCTGTTTGCTGAGAACTGAGAGAGCGAGGATTCAAATCCCTGCTGTGTTTCTTCAGGTGGCGTTCACAAACGTTTCCCACGCTCCCTCCACGCAAATGTGGGGTACATTTCCTTAAAATTCTATCCTTCCAAGCTTCACTCCATTAGTGTAAATATATGACTAGCCTGAACGGCTAGTTGGATTTGGTGCAAAGAAAAACATTTATTAATAATACAAAGTTTTTTTATCTCCGAGTTTCACCACCCATCCGGGACACGGGTGACCTCAAATATCAGAATAAAGTATACCTGTCCCCATGTGCGCATGAGTTTAGGAACAACCTGTAATCACATTCAAATCCTAACCCCAAACCTAACATAACCTAACCTAAACTAGCATAACCTAACCTAACCCAAACTAGCATAACCTAGCCTAACCTAACATACCCTAACCTAAACTAACCTAATATAACCTAACCTTAACTTACCTAGCCTAACCTAACCTAAACTATCATAACCTAGCCTAACATAAACTAGCCTAACCTAACCTAACCCAAACTAGCATAACCTAGCTTAACCTAACATAACCTAACCTAACCTAATATAGCCTAGCCTAACCTTACCTTAATTTTTACCCAGCAGTTCATTTAAGGGTAATACCAAACTCGGATGAGTGGTTTCGCAATTCGTATGCACCCGTATTAGTCGTTCCGCAATTCGTGTGCACTCATATTAGTCGTTCCGCAATTCATGTGCACTCATATTGGTCGTTCCGTAATTTATGTTCACTCATATTGGTTGTCCCGCGATTCGTGTGCACTCATATTAGTTGTGCCGCAATTCATGTTCACTCATATTGGTTGTCCCGCAATTTGTGTTCACTCATATTAGTTGTTCCGCAATTCGTGTTCACTCATATTGGTTGTGCCGCAATTAATGTTCACTCATATTGGTTGTCCCGCAATTCGTGTGCACTCATATTAGTTGTGCCGCAATTCATGTTCACTCATATTAGTTGTTCCGTAATTCATGTTCACTCATATTGGTTGTCCCGCAATTCGTGTGCACTCATATTAGTTGTTCCGCAATTAATGTTCACTCATATTCGTTGTGCCGCAATTCATGTGCACTCATATTAGTCGTTCCGCAATTCATGTGCACTCATATTCGTTGTGCTGCAATCCTTGTGATTTAATTTATTTTTACTTAGCACCGTGTCTCACTACCCGTTTGGATAGTACCTACGCTTAAGTACTAATTACGCTAATGGGTTAGGAATTGGTAAGGTTGAATTTAGAGGAAGTGAACCCACATTTGCGTGGAGGGAGAGTGGAAAACCATTTAGGAAAAACCACCCCCAAGTTCACCCGACCGAGATTTTATGTTCAACACTTAAAACCAACCATCTGGGCTAATTCAGTGGGATAATGGACTAGGAATGAGTAAGGTAGGATTAGAGACTAAATGTGCCCGCATTTGCTCTGAGGGAGAGTAGGATATCACTGATGAAAATACCCCCTCAGTACATCCAGCAGGGGTTAGAACCCCTGCCACGGAGAAACAGACTAGGTGTGGGCAATCTTTTAATCACCCCGTCTTAATACCTGATCAGGTTATACGCATATGTATTTTTTTACACCTATTACTGTTTCCAGTTTATGGTCTGGATCAGCTTTATTTTTATTCACGACATATATTTTCCACTACCGGCTTGTTGGACCTGTCGTAGCTTCAAATGCCTTATAATATAACTTAGGACAAGGACAGGCACAACATCCAGTCTCCGGCCATTAATTTATCAGTGTGCCCCTAGCTCAGTAGAAAGACACGCTATCGACTAAGCTATGGTGTCGGATACGCTATGTACTAATATTACTCTAATGGTTTTAGGGATGAGTAGACTAAGGTTATATTTTTAGAGAACGTGTTCTCGAATTTGCGTCTAGTGGAAAATCATTTTGGAAAAACCACCCTGAATACACCCTATCGAGATTCGAGGCAACCTTCCCCCGACTGAGGGCCACACAGCTTCTTGGGGAGTTGGATGGGGGACATACCTGAGGCTTAAAGGATCTAATGACCAAATTTAATAAAATAATAAAGAAATAAAAACTATTTATTTTTGACACATGCATACACTTTACAATTAACAAAACACAAAAAAATAATCTGAAGGAAAACATCCCGAACTAGAAATGGGTAATTAGCTCTCATTTAACCACCCCGTGGCTTAGTGGTCAGTGCACCTGGCTACGAGCCTGGTGGTCCCGGGTTCGATTCACTGCTGATATCTTAGGTATTTTTACCTTAAGGTGAATGATTTCAAAGATCACAAAGGTTTGGTTAATAAGGCTTAATTTAGGTTCAGACTCACCCTAGCACCACAACTTCATAATAACTATAATAACATCATCTCATTGGGGGTACGACGTGTAGACAGCATCAATAGGTGCAAGATGGGCAACGTTCTGTCCACCAGAGCGGCTAAGATAATTACACACACCTGGATGTCATTTACCTTCCGGTTTTATATATATCATATGATTAAAATAATAAAAATAATAATACAGATTACAAAAAGCGTTTATTTACAGTAAGTCAGCTCCAAAAACTCTATTGGTTGTTTAGTTCTCCAATTTGACGTATTTAAATTTGAGCTGGCGGAACGAACTCGGGGCCTACAAGGGACCCAGGGCCCATGGGTTGGACATGCGTGTTCTAAGTAGTTAGACTCGCATGGCACAAAACTACCGTTGGGAGGTTGATATTCAAGTCTCGGGGGAATACATTAGAGCTAGTTATTCATACGTTACTATCATTTTAGTTTTCCCATCCTGCCCCGCTAACATAAGATAACCTACTCTAAAGTACCCTTTGATAGATCTGTTTATGCGCATTCATCGAGGAGGACGTAGACTAAACACCAATATTGTCCATTCTGGGTGTACTATGTTGTTTTTTTGCATACGGGGATTCCCTCTCTCCCTCCACGTCAATCTGGTATATTTATTTAAAATTCTACCTTCCTCATCCATAATTAAATGTGGATATACCAGATGGATAGTAAGGGGTAATGCAACAAAAAGATTCGTTTGTTAAACGCACTAATTAATAAACTCACCTTACTATTGAAAACCAGCCTCCTGAGATAATTGCACTGGAACCCTGGCCACCTGCGTTATAGTCACTGGCCGATTCATACTGAGAGCACAGGTGGTATTGTGGTATTGAGCATTCATGTTTGTTGAGCCTTATTGAAAAAAAAGTTATAATATTAATTTGACCCTTTAATTATTAAAAAACATTTACAATTAATGTAATAATAATATTAAGCACCACGTCTTATTACCCGTTCGGGTTATACGCTTTAAGTACTAATTAGGTAATGGATTAGGAATTGGGAAGGTTGAATTAGAGGAAGTGAACCCGCAGAGGCGTGGAGGGAGGGTGGAAAACTATTTAGGAAAAGCCACCCCTAGTTCACCCGACCGAGATTCGAACCTTGAGCTCCCTGTCCTCAGCAGTCAAGCTCAAAACGTCTAGCGCGTTAGCCAACTACGCCACCGAGGCGGGTAACATTTACACTTGATTATTAGTTACAAAATAGCATAAAGTATCTGACTAGTGCTTTAAATATGTTTGGTGGATATATTTATTTATATTTGACTAAAGGCGAATTAAAAATAACCCGTATCGGTGGGCATGCAGGCCATATGTCAGGCTCGTCTAGTCTGGTTTGCCAGTGTTTGAGAGGTAAGTGTTCGAATCCCAGCCTGGTGTATTGAAGGTTTTGTTTTACCTAAATGTGTTCCCTCTCTCCCTCCACGCAAGTACAAGTAGTTTTTCCCCTATATTCTACCTTCCTCAGCCCGACACAACTAGAATAATTTAAATGCTATAGCCTACTTTGGTGGCATCACTTTCGCAATATATTGGACTGTCGATATCAGGTTTCGATTCCCAGTCGG
>CABFVZ010000041.1:960729-1023339 GCA_902151445.1 Timema monikensis
CCAGTTTAAAAAAAAATATTCTGCCATTTATATTGGTCCTCACTTAAACAAAATACGAAAGATTAAATCCCTTAGAAGTTGTTTGGAGTGGTCCTCATCTAAAAGATTTTTGAAATTTGAATGCTTCTATAAGGCATTTATGGCCAAGACCATAAAGCTCATTAAAATGACAATAGTTCTCAAAATATTTTCCTATATTTAGGTGAAGGAAAATCATTATAATACAGATAGAATATTCTTTTAAAAGTTTTAAGAAAAAACACTATTTTCAACGGGTAGAATACTGACTGCGAAGCAAAGCAACCACTTTCAAGATTTCTTACCATCGCAATTTAGATAGATCCTGAGTCACTCATTGGCTGTAGGTCAAAGTAAAGGGCTTGGGAAACTGTCTCTTATTTATAACCAACACCTTTCTATAACTTTGAAATAAATATAATAATTGTAACCAATTTGTATACAGTTGTAGTTTGTTTTTTTAATTTTTTTTTTGGTGCAAGGCCGTCTTTCAGCTCTATCTATATCGTTTAATAGCAGAGGGCACTAAATAAATCTAAAGAGGTAGAAATATATTACAGGGCGTAGGGGGCAATATTTCCTCAACTGGGGCCAAGGTCGTAGCCAGGAAATAATTTCAGGGGGTTTTGGTGGGCACATCCCTCAATTGTGGAAGGCTAGAAAATTTTTTTTTAAATGATAAACAGTTCTAGAGGCTATCTGAAGTGTTTTTATGGCAACATAACCCCCTAACTGCCGAAGGCTAAGAAAATTATAAATATTAAACACCTCTAAAATCTATCTGAAGTTTTTTTATGGCAACATAACCTCCTAACTGCCGAGGGCTAGGAAAAATTCTAAATATTAAACACCTCTAGAAGCTCTCCGAAGTGCTTTTTATGGTAACACAGCCCCCTAATTTGTACTTGTGTCTTAATTTTGATATTAATTGAATCATAAATAAAGCCATTATATTTTGTTCATAAAATTTTGTGTGGGTTTGAACCCTTAAGCCCCCCGCCCATGACTACGGCCTTGACTGGGGCAATGCCCCTCCTGTATATGAACCCCACCTTCTAACCCCCAGTTCCACCACCACTCATACTATCTATCAAATATCAGAGATCTTATAACTTAATGCATGAATATATGTATGTAGTATTAGTAACTTTGGTAACCATCAGATACTAGGGTAGATAGTAATCATATATATGTAAGCCAACGAGGCTGATTCACCTTAAAATTCCCGATCTTCCCCAGGTTTTTCATATCAAAGAATATATACTTTACCAATATTTTATATGAAAAGCTATAAATGGAAATAGTATAATTTTCCCTTTTTATACTAAGTTGGCACAAATACGATCACTGATGATGGAGTTGTAACTAATATTTTACATTTGTTTATGCTCTCTACCTCATATTTCACAGATTATTACAAAAATATCTAACATTCTAGTGCCTTTTTAACATTAATTTGAATTCTCCTCAACTTTTTCCTCGAGGTTTCACCTGTTTTCTGTGTTCTGTATGTACCCAACTATCAACCCTGTCAAGACTCCTGTTGTGGAAGGCAGCTCAACAAGCCTTTAAACTACACACAGCATAGTCGAATAATTTAACAATAATGGGTATAAGAGGTTGAAACAAATTCACATATTTTAGGCAAAACACAATATTTCCAGCATTTTAATTGTATTAGGGTGGATAGAGATGACCAAAAATAAAATTTTAAACTGTAATTTGAAAAACATTTTTTTTGTGTCCAAATTAAACTTACAACTCAACTTGAAAATTGTACTAAATTGAGATAATTTGTTTGAATAATTAAGCCTATTGCTCTTTAGCCTTTACTATTATTTTTTAAATAAGGCAGGTTACAAATAATGTCTTTTGAAAATTTGTTTATGTGAGTAAAACATATAGGCACTGTATAATTAGTTAATTTCAATATTCTATTAAAATTTTGGGAATACCATTATACATATAAGCACAATTATTTTAAATTATTATTATTATTATTATTATTAGCACCGCGTCTTACTACCCGTTCGGGTTGTACGCACTTACGCTAATGTGTAATGGTAGGGTGACTGTGAGATGAAATGGAGGACCTACAGTTTAACGTGGAATCCGAACCACGGTGGCGACCTGGCATTCCACACATTCACAAGATGTCTTGTCAGAGGTGAAGGAAGGGTTTGGTAATCAGATAAATCTGTGCCGGGACCAAGGATTGAACCCCGGCCGCCAGCACAGATTATTTTAAAGATATTTGGTAAAACTAAATTAACACAGTTCATTTGGAAAAATTTTCACTCTAATCTTAATTTAAGGGTAAAATTTAAAATAAACCATATCCTGATACCAACGTTATCAACAAAGGAAGCAACCTTTTGAATAAATCTACACTTTTATTCGGAAAAACAATTTTAGCAACATTTTACACTTTTAATTTAAAATTAAGAGCCAATTAAATATGAAAAAAAAAACCCATTATATTAACAATCTTGTCTCTATAAATAATGTAAGTGCACTGTCTACATAAAAGCATGCTTGAATAAAAAGTGAAACAAGTCAATATAGTTAGTATATTTGAGGCAAATACATACAATAATATTCACCCTAACTTCCTTTCTCCAATGAAAATGACTGAATAGGAAAGAAAAAGTCACGTAAATTATGAGAAAGTCAAGCCCTCGTTGTTGCCAGTTTTTATAATATTTTATTGGAGTCACTAGTCAGAACACCCAAACACACAATATTGACAATATTTATTCTTCAAAATAGGCCTGCATTCCCTTAGAGCTTAAAGATTGTCTTAGCAGAAACATAAAGTAGAACTTGACCTGAAGATTATAGTGTAAAGATTTGTAAAGTCTTTCTTAACAAACTCTTATAAGGGAATGCAAGGAGAAGATGGGACTTACTTCTGACCCTCTTAGACTACCACTTTATAGCTGATGGTGACCGGTTACACTAAAAGTGTTTTGAATATGCAGGGGAAATATTTTGGGGGAGGGGGCTTAGGATAGTTTCGACTCCCCCACTATAGAAACAGGGGGCTCAAGCCCACATTGTTCTGTAGCTCCTGCATCCAATACTCCCCTCCACTCTCTGTCTCAACATTTCATTTCAGCTCTGCATTCAGACAAAATTATTGATAATTTCACATTAAATTGTCTTATACGTCTCTCAATTTGAATAATTTTCATAATTTGCATCTAAGGCAGTTATAGTCAAGTAGTCAAAATGTACATGTTTTAAATAAACTTGTTCAAATAGTGTGTGTTGTTTTAAATATTCGATTTAGCAACTTAATTTCTCAATTGCTACATGGTGTGGCGAATTTCACTTCTCATTCGCCACATTTGTGGCTACATTGAAAACTTATATTGTCCACATCTGCTTTAGATAATTGGAGAATTCCAGCAACATTATATCATATAATTTTAGTGTATGTATAGATTGTATGTTAAACAGAAAAGGGAAATACATTGCGAACGAGTTTGAATAAAACCCTTTTTCTTTGATCACCGCTTCTTAATACCGGTTTAGTTTGTACGAGGATTTGAACTTGATACTTTTATTCTTTGGAGTACAATATAATTTGTCCATGATTAAAACGTGTATTGAAACCTAAAATGATAGTATATGCAGATTATGATTAAACATGTACACTCTATTTACCCTGAAAGCTAGCAATTTTACCTTGACTGATTACACTATGACCCTTTTTCACAAGCTACATAATAGTGAAATAATGCAAGGTAAGCTTGAGACCTTACAGGCTAGGCGAAGGGTACTTTGTAAAGACAAAAAAAACTAGTTATAATGTAATATTTTAAAATAAGCCTACTATTTACTTTTATATCATATGATTATCCTTCTCTCTCCAAATAAAAACTGTTTATGCTTGATTTAGAATGAAATGTTAAAACCAAGAACCAAGCTTACCATATGGTGTATGGCTGTGGCGTAGCTTATAGTAGAGATTCATAATGTTATCCATCAAGGATAGATTGCTACCTTTTAGAGTAAATTGAGTGTACGAAGTTTACATTAGAATAGCAAGACATGAACCAACACATTAAAGTTCTTACTGAATAAATACACTGACGCAACAAGGCTCGCTGCAGTATCTACAGATAGTCACAAGCATTGTTAACGTTCTTATGTGACATTTTATTTTCCCGAACTGTTAGAAGATTACAGCACCTCTTAATATTAAAGCCTAGGCTGTGTATTTTGATCAGATTACATGAGGACTCTAATGCAAATAGAAGTAAAAAAATGTTGTATTGTTCTAACCTTACGCCCAAAGGCTACTTTCTGTACACGTAGCCAGGCAAGGATTCAGGGATGGAGGGGATCCAAGGGTCAGTTGACCCCCTGTGAAAGTTAGAAAATTAATACAATAAACGAATTGAAAGTTCAACTTTTAGAAAGAAAATACAACACTGATAAATTATACAATTGTTTATCTTTTTACGCGCAGATACCTCTTAAGGTGGAATGGAAGGGGGCACGAGAAAGGTTTAGTGTTTTTGCAGTTTTTATGGAAAAACATCCTTTTGGTCAAATTAAATAAAATATTGCTCCAGTAGCAATGTTTAGTTTAATTTTCTTCACGTGGTGATATAAACAGTTCCTGAATATCTGTCATGAGCATGGTGGCATTATCTAACAAACCTTTTAAATTAAGAGAAAAAGATGTCATTAAATTCCAGAACACCCTTGGTAGATATTCAAGAAATTTAAAGTCATCCTGTGAAGAAAGTTTAGTTATATATTTGTACGGGAGAAATATTTTATTTATTTTGTCCAAAAAAATATTTGGCCATAAAAAATTACAAAAACTCTTACTTTTTTACATTCCACCTTAAGCCGTGTCAACACATGCGTTATTCATCCACGTCTATTCAAGTTCCGATATGACTCACGTAAGTGTGGAAAAAATATTCATTTTCATGAACGAATATTTGTCGTGTATAGCGAGTAACAAACATTGTTCCGCATAGAGATGGTAGACACATCAAAGATGACTAATAATCGCCTGAGAGCATTTCATCCATGAATACCGAATATAGATAGAATATGTATGGACAGCAGGAGTGGTGTAACTATGGGGGACTCTGCCACCTGGAAAATTTGCCTCTCTCTGGAATAAATCCCCCCATCTCCCCCTCCCCCCGTAGATTTATTTCAAATCCTCTGATATTATCGAATATGAAGCTGAAAGATGGCCTCATATTGAACTCTAAATGACTTATAGATGAATTCTATTGTCAAAAATTTGCCGGGGAAGACCGCTTCAAATAACTACTAGACTAGAGTCATCTAACCGGCAGAAAAATACATGGAAGGAAAGTTCTAAATAGCTTCCAAGGTCATCCAAATTTAAAAAATATCTAGGGGAGGACAACTCCAAATAGCTTTTAGATGCATACCATTTTGAAAAAATTTCAAGTGAGGACCACCCTAGTTTCTGAAATAATTCAATTTTCAAAATGTTGTCGGTGGAAGACCACTTCAGAGATTATCTTCTAGAGGTATCTAACTATCGTAAAAATTAAGGTGAGGATCACTGTAAATAGCTTATAGGGGCATCCAAATTTCAAAAATTTCTAGGTGAGATATAATTTAAATGGCTTATAAAAGAATCGAATTAAAAAAATCAAGGCGAAGACTACTCATAGCTTCTAGAGGGAACCTTTTTTCAAAACATTTTTGAAGGAGGGCCACTCCAAATAGTTTATAAAAACTTTCTGATTTAAAAAAAATTTGAGAGGATGACCACGGCTTAAAACATACATAATATCAAATATGAATGAGAAACTATTAAATGGCTTTAAACATAAATCTAACATTATAAGTATTTATGTTATTTATAACTATGACCCCCCTCCCCTATGAAAATGATCTGGATCAGCCCCTGCACGTAGCCATACACAGTAACATGCTCAGAACTTCATAACTGAGAGCACCTTTTTCTCTCTCTGCTGCGACTGGAAAAGATGAACTGTTTCCATGCTAACCAGTGTCTTATGAATTGTTGAATGAATCGAGATTAAAACAAACAGATGTTTAACGTTGACTGAGTCATCCATTGTACTCGAGGTGTTTAGACTCTCAAATTCAAGAAATAGCTCAGATTACATTACAAACTTTAACTTGTGCTCCAACTTGAATGTGAGCACAGTGAGACATTTTCGTTTTAATAGTCACCCCTTCTTAATTATTGGTGACTGGAATGATCTTATCTTGTCGGACTGAGTTTCCTCGTTATTTGGTCAACTTCTTCGTACTTATCTTTCTCTGGGCGACAATCTGTTCGCAATTCACGGATATGGTTCATGCCATGACAAAACAGACCCAGAAAAGTATTTACCTAACTAAACGGAGCGCTTTGAATGGACAAGAGCAATACTCCTCTTAGAAGCACGGTTTGAAGCAGGGTCCTATTGGGCCATAGTCATTTCACAGACTTATTTGCTCATCTCGAGTAAAAAAGGGATGGAGATGAAAAGAGTGTCCCGTTATGTATCAGCATCCACCCAGAGTGTTTATGAATTAAGCCTCAGGGGATGGGGAGAAATAAAGTGCAGATGAGAGGGAAAGAGGAAATATAAAACTTAATCAGTTGTCAAATGGTTATGTATGGATCAAATATAGATTAACAAAGAGTTAAAGGTAGTAAGACATCATTGTACTCTGTCTTCGTCAGGGGATACCAGTGCTCATTACATACTCATGTGGGAATGATACTACACTATTCATGATCCTAACCTCTTAGATTAAGCACTATGATTTCCAAATGCCCCTTTACGCTTATTAAAGTTTACTTCTTATAAACTAACCTCAGATTTGATCTTTCTATATAATCCTCATTCTTATTTTCTATATTAAATACTATTGTTTTTTTCCCTCTCTCCATGGTCCATGTTATTCTTATCATTGCTGTTATTGTTCCTAAAACTACTGAACTAGTTAAAGTTGAGTTTCCAAAGCATGAACATTTTTTCAGTTCAAGTTTCGCTTTAATAAAATGAAATTCACTTTTAACATTTCATCTAAAAATATACTTTCAGTTTCTTAGTATATTTTTTACATTTTTTATTTATCCACCTAATGGCAAATCAAAAGCTTAAATAAAAGAAGGTCCAAGCTTGAAGTCCATTAGTATTAAGAATCACAAGTCTTAGTTTGATTAATTTTTAATTTACTAAGTACAAAGTAATAACGATAATAATAGATCAACCAAACAAGTATAAAATTATCACAAAATTCAATATATATTATGCAGGAGACAGGGTAGACTATTAAACTAAAAACCGTATCTTAAACCAATGTTTTCACCTCTTCCATCCTTCTTTCATATTTTCTCTTTCGTTCTCCATTTAAAAGGATAGTTTTAGTATGTTAAAAATGATTTGGGGATAAAATAAAGAAAATATCGGTCTAAAATTACGGTTCCAAGTCCCTCCAACTCTTCTACTGGACAAAAATAAAAACAAATATAACAGATATTAATGATATCGTAGCTCACTCATAATGTTAAAAAACAACTTTTAAATCGATAAAATTTACTTACATGCTTCTTGCACAGAGAACATATTATGTTTCTTTATTATTATTCTTTTACCTTGTAGTAATTTTATTTTCTAGTTGTCATCAGCCCTTTAATATCACTTCTCTGCCCTAGCTCGTGGCCGCTATTATCCTCTGAGAAAAAGCTAGTTGCAAAGAGCTGTCAATTTTAATTGGCGTTTAGAACTGAGATTAACCAATTATTAGATTATGGCTACTCGTAATATAAATCTTATAAACATACATTAGTATCTTAAACAATACAACACTAATTATTTTAAACTTAAAAATGCTAATTTATAAAATGAGCTATGTGAACAGTTTTGATTTGTTTTTATGTTTGGTAACGTTGCGTTTGTAACGGACTACCTGAGCTACGAGCGTTCACCTACTTTATGTACTGTACATATTTTTAATAAAATACGTAAAAAATAATCAAATACTTAATATTTCACTTACAATTATTTCACATACAATTATTTTCAAAAGTGAGATAAACCATAAAGCTAGTTTTTTTAATAATGGGATCATCATAAGGATGCTGGGATTATCAAGAGCCATTTTCCGCATTACATTAATACACTTTATCGCAAGTTACTTTTAGCCCATGGTCGTACAAAATGGCGAAGCGTAATGCAATAAAGGCTCCTTACACTTTTATACCACGCGTAACCATGCAAAGGTTGAGAAAATGACCAATGTAAAGAAAGGACTTCCGACGTAACAAACCTGCGCCAACATGGCCTTTGGTTAACTCTTGTGTTCACTGCAGGAGAACTTGTTGGTTTGAGATAGGTCTTCACACTGTCTTCTAAATCTCATTGGACACCTACTATAGATCAAAATATAATGAGGAAAATTTTAGTATTTCTTGTTGAGAGTGACATCTTAAACTTTGTCCTGACGTATGAACAAAAGTTAGTGATCAATACATTTGATTAGAAGAACCGCCGTGCGGCAAGCGTTAATAATATACAAGAAGGTATAAAGTAAGAACAATCTTTCTATCATTTCAATCTCACATTTTTAAAATCTACAGGTACACCATTGGACTTTTTGAATAGTTTTTTTCAGAAATAAAAATTAATTGTTAATATACGAATATAATCAAAGATGAACATCTGAAAAACACGTAGCTATTGATTGAAACATTTAAATGGTAATCTATATATATAAGGTGATTGGAATATACACATTCATGTTTTATGCGAGTTTGCTTGTGGCTGTAGCCTTATGATCGAGATGAACTACGATAGAAAAAGATAATTTAGAGTTTAGTTTAATTCATTTACTAAAATACGGGTACCTGGCTATAAAATAAAATATTTTGCCTCGATAGTAGTATACATCACTCACTCACACACACACACAAACACATATATATATATGATTTCGTGCACTGATTCTATAAATTTGACAACCAATAACTCTTATGATCTTCTAAAGAGTACTATAAATTCTTTTTAAGTGATGTACAGCATAATTATATTATAAGTGTTATTACAAAATGTCATACTGTAGAAAAGTGTATGAAATTTAGCAGAAAAAACACGATTTTTGATTTATTTATAATTTTCTAAGAAACGCTATTGTTTTAGGTTAACCTACATATTCTAATATTATGAAGACTATTTTTTTTTGTTCTTTCCATATGTCCAAAAATTACATTAGCTAAGATAATGATACAATATAATAAAGTTTGAGGAAATGCACCAGCATTCATTTGGAGGGAGAAGTAAACACCAATAATGTTAAAAAAATTAGTTCACACTACACATGGTTTGAATAAAACCTACCCGCCTTGGTGGCGTAGTCAGCTAACGCTCTAGTCGCGTTGAGCTAGACTGCCAAGGACGGGGAGATCAAGGTTTGAATCTCGGTCAGATGGGCAGAGGGGGGCTATTCCTAAAATGTTATCCACTCTCTCTCTCAACGCAAATGCGGGTTCACTTCCTCTAAATTCATCCTTCCCGATTCCTAACCCATTAGCGTCATTAGTACTTAAGCGTATAGCCCGAACGGGTAGTAAGACGTGGTGCTAAAAAAAAATAAGAATAAAACCTGGGTTTCACAGACCAGAGCTGCACGCTAGTAAACTTTGATGGTCAGATATAGTCAATCAATGTTTATTGTATCTGTTGGATTCTTGTATTATTTTAGCTATCTCATTTATTTATTTGGGGCCTAGTTGTTTAAGCAATAAGGTTCACAACCAGCTGGACATAAAATTAGATGTTGAAAATTGTATATTTATAGTAGAAAATATATTTAGGTCCTTAAATAAATTGACATCAGTTTTCCTTTTCGTGTTATCCTATCCATACACGTATTAAAATTTCTTATATTTTCTAAAGAAAAGTCCTTAAATTTGTTTCTTTATGAATAAGTAAAAATTCAATTCATTTAAAGTTACCTTATAACAAATAAATTAAACTAATCATTTTCATTTTTTTATTCATTTGATGTATTTAACGTGCACCTTCTAAGCTGACTGATTATATCAGCACAAGACTTATTAACTAACCTAAACCTAGAACAGACACAGCATCCAGCCCCCAGCCGGTAATTCATCACTGTGAAAGGAGAAACCCACATTGTAACAATAATACATTTTTCCTGCCATGCCAGGTATCGAGCCCAAGACCCTTAGTTTAGTAGACAGGCACGCTACCGGCTGAGGTAGGGTGTCGGGACAAATAAATCAAATGGAATAATTTTCCATATATTATAGCGAATGTTAAAATAAGAACTGAGTGGTGAGCCCTACATCTGTAATGTGCATACGTGTTTTGTATTGGAATCCATTTTGACAGATATTTAACTAGACAACAAATAAGATCCTAAAGATTTGAACATAGAACTATAACATATTTGTTATTATTATTATTATTATTATTATTATTAGCACCGCGTCTTACTACCCGTTCGGGTTATACGCACTTACACTAATGTGTAATGGTAGGGTGATTGTGAGATGAAATGAAGGACCTACAGTTTAACGTGGAATCCGAACCACGGTGGCGACCTGGCATTCCACACATTCACAAGATGTCTTGTCAGAGGTGAAGGAAGGGTTTGGTAATCAGATAAATCTGTGCCGGGACCGAGGATTGAACCCCGGCCGCCAGCATAGAAGTCTGACACCTTACCCCTAGACCACCAGGTCACCAACATATTTGTTCAACATGAATTTATTCATATTGCCATTATCATACACACATTATCTTAATAAAGTATTTACATCATGTCTTACTACCCATCCAGGCTATTCGCATTTAATTGCACTTATAGGCTAAGAATGTTAAAGTCAGTATTAAGAGGAAATATTCTTTTATTTTCTTGGAGGGAGAGTAGAAAAAAGCACCCTCATTACATATGAACGGGTTTGGAAACCTGACTCCCGTCATTGGCAAACCAGAATCCATGAGCCTGGCATTTATTCCGTGTGCCCATCGATGTGGATCGTGTCCGGAATGAACGACACCACCCCTTGAAGTGCCTGTAACCGGAAGTTCAACAAAATGGTAACTTAACACCTTTCTCCCCTCACTTTCTAGACGCCTAGCATAAGACTTCCATATATGCTTTCATTGCCAGGGGTTTACAGCACGTCAAGTAAGATGACAGACATATTTTCAAACAAATAGTTGATTAGTTTAGCATGTAAATAATAGGCTTCGTAAAAACATTTTAAACCACGTACTTTATAATATTCAAATACAATATCAAATAAGCACAATGGAATAGATGGAGGAGGCCGAGGTGCAAAGACCGTAACAGGAGTTTTGTTAAGACAGAGTGGTTCCAAATAGGAAATGTAGTGAAGCATGTGAGCGCCCTTTCACCATTACTATTTGTAATGGTAATGGAAATCGTCATTAACAAAGTGGCAGGAAAACTTGGGGGAAGAAAGAATGAAAGCCATAATATTTTGCTGATGACTTTATGGTACTCGGGGAGAAGGAAAAGGAAGTACAGGAACAACTACAAGAATGGAATAAGGATGTGAAAGAGTGTGGAATTAAATTTAGCATAACAAAGTGTGAAGTGATGGTAGTGACAAGGAACAGGATAAGGTCTGTAAAGCCAGAAAGTTGGATGGAGTAGAAATGAGAAATGTACAGAACGTAAAATATCTTGGATGCGGGATTGAGGTGAAAGTTGGAAGTAGAGATGGACTAATGAGAAGAGGACAGCTGGGAGAGTTGTTCTACAAGCGTACAAGAGACTTACCATTGAAAAAAGAAGTGCCCTTGAAGTGTAAGGAAGTGTTTTAAAGGACGTACTTTGTACCCATTGTCACATATGCCGCAGAAACATGGACTGAGATGGTATGGACATGTAATGAGAGTGGAGAAGTAGAGGATGCCAAATAACATGTTGCAAATTAAGTATGTAGGAAAAAGACCGCAAGAGAGGTCAAGAAATAGATGGGAGGAGCAGATAACAGAAAGTGTTAGAGTGAGAGGAGAAGAATGTAAGAAATTAAAAGAGGAAGAGGGGTGGAAGGATAGTGGAGGTTGGAGGCATTTTACTAAACTCACCCGGCCACAGGCTGGAAACAGTCGATGATGATGAGGATTATTTATAATAGGATAAACAAAAATAATAAAATATTAAGAAAATATCAAGAGTCCGGTTTTTCTGAGAAAAGATTTTATCTCGGCAATATCTTCTTGTTTTAAAGACACAAATCATATGTTTCCAATTCATTTCTTAAAGAGTATTAGTTTTTCTAATGTGCGTTGCTAGTAGTTAAAATAAGTTTCAAATTCATATTTGATCATATTTAATGTGAACAGCAAGCTCAATTCCTGAACTGCATATTGAACATATTTTAAACTTATTGTTAGCCTAAGTATAATGCAAACGCTGTGGGAAGGTATGTATATATTAAAGAGTTACAAAAGCTATTAAATCTATTTTCATATATTCACTCGTCAAATTGTACGTTCTGAAATTAACATTTTTTCGTATCGTATCAATGCCGATAAGATAGTAAGTACCTTCTTGACATTTCTTTATTCATTATATATATATATATATTTTATAAACCTACTTTCTGACTTTGTGTGAACAAAAATAAAACCCACAATTACGCGAAAATTGAATGTAACGTTGATTCTAAGAGTAAGATAAAATTTGAAAATATATATTTTAGTTAAAATGCAAATTTTCTTGTAATTTGACTTTAATTTAATTTCTGTTACTTTGTGATTAGTAAAGTTAGGTTTGTATACGATTTTTTTTAAACTTAGGCACTTGCTACATGAAAGAAACTAGCACTGTAGCTAAGCCTTTGAGAATTTGCTTTCATCCATACCGCTTAAAGAAGCTAAGTTTTAGCGAGCTTTGGAAACTAGGGGTTTCCTCAACAACGGAGCTGTCGCTATTGTCTAGTTGGCGTTTGCGAAAAAAAAGTCCATGTTCATTAATATTTGTCAGCAGGAAACGCTTAATGTTTGTGCGAGTTTGAGATAAGATAATGAAAGGGTTACTCGTTCTCCCCCAATATCCCTTCACCCTGCTTGTGCACCAGCACCTAGACCGTTGAGTGTAGAGATACACCAAGAAGTTGCCAGTCTAGAGAATGGAACGGATGGTTTTTAATTAATAACGAATATCTTTTCACCAGGATCACTAGTAATTTCCAACCCTGGTTTGAATATCCCTAAAATTCTCCTTTTCTATACCAACCAACAGATGACCTTGAAGGAAAGTATGAGTATAAAATATAGCACCCCTCTTTTATTTGTAACACAATCGTTCAGAGATTTCATACATTGAGATATGCAACCTTCAATTTCAACTGATCGTATGTTTTATTGTCAATTTGTTAGCGCGTTTATTGAATATACATTAATACCATAGTCAACTAAATTTACAGAGGGGGGGAGGGGGGAGGGCTAGTTACTCTAAAGAGGGCTAAGCACACACACGGTTTCACATTTTGGCTCCAAATTCATTTTATAAAAGTCTTATGAAAGTCAGATATTAGCCACTACAGTATATTATAGTATTCTCTTTTTTGTGAGTGGAATATACCAACACTTTTGGACTTTAAACCGAGCATCTCCATTGCCCTTTTTTTTAAACGTACTAAATAGTAAAATAAAAAGAAATTTAAGGAACTCTTACAGTTGCATAATTTCTCTAACATAAAACAATATTTGCCTGATTCATATAATTTTTATTTTTATTGTCTTATTATGAACCACAACACTAACATGAACTTAAACAAACAGATGGCTTGTAATTAAGAAGGAAATGGCTATTATGATAGATACTAGCGATTTTGAAGTGTAGTTAACTGACGCCAAATAAATTAGGAGCACTTTTATTTAGAACCACGTTCGAGTTATACGCTTGTGCATTAATTACGCTGATGGCTTTAGGGATGAGGAAGATTATATTTATAGTAAGTACACCCGCATTTGCGTGGAAGGAGTATGGCAATTAATTTTGTAAAAACCACCCTCATTAAACCCGACCGAGATTCGAACCTTTATCTCCCCGTCATCGCCAGTGTAGTCTACTGCGAGAGTAGCGCGTTAGACCATGCATCTACCGAAGCAGTTAAGGAGTATTTCTTACATTTACCAAGCTAAAAATGACGACACGTTGCTAGTGGTGACCATAGCGTCGTGACCTGAAGAACTGCTGCTAATTTATATTAAAGTTCACTCATAGGTTATATATCTTGTAAATAAATGAATTAAATCCCGAATACCATTGCAAAAAATATCATGTACAATAATTTTTAATTATTAATACCATTATATCACTATCCTTTATTAATCCATGCAAATTTGTGTTTTGGGTTACTTAATTAAACATGGTATAGTTTTTACAGTTTATCAAAATAATGATTGGATTGTTTTTAAACATATTTCTCAGGAACTTAGAATGTCCGAGATCTCCAAAAGTACTGTACCTAGAAGCGTAATGCTTCATAAATTATTTCTGTTATCAATATGTATTAACAATCAGTTTTCTAACTCTTTAGTGCAGGCATGCCAGACTTGCATCCCTATCCATGATCGTGTCCGGTCCGATCACTTTTAAAACAAACGTTGCGGAAATACACCATATGAGATCATGACATTTGGAAATCACTTATTAGTTTGGGAAATCTAATAATTGAGGTTGATGTACCAAATTTATTTTGCCTTTACTCCCAAGAGATTGATTCATAATAATTGCTAAATTTGCGCCCCAAATATTATCAGTGTTTAGTGACACACAAGTGTGTGAACATTTATTTTCTGTTATGTCAAGAATATACACCAGAGAGATTAAAGATTACGGACACACATTTGTCATCATAAAATAAACTTCACACAAGATTTAAAGTATAACAATCACATCCTTACTGCGAATTAACGTTTTATTATTTATGGCTAAAAAAAAAGTAAGTTTTAACATTTTACACGAGCTTCTGTTTAGTAATAATAATTCTAAAATTAAACTTAAGATGGCAAAAAATACTACGTGTTCTAAAATAATGTTTCCACAGTATTTTCTATTTTAAATGTGGCCCTTATGTTTAAGCGAGCTTGACATGTATGCTCACATCAAGATAAGATAAAACTTGATAAAGTTATGAACTGTTTTAGACAACATTTGGTACAATTGATAGAAAAGTTCCAGGGTTTCTAAGAAAAAAAAATTACCTCTCACCTTAGATCAAACAGTAAGCCATATTCCCTTCTCTGTCTTCTATTCTAAACTGATTTAAACAAAATTTAATATAGTATAACGTTCTTTGCTTTCTCTACCACCTCGCTGGGCGCCAATTATGATGTTTACTGATGATTAGACTATTGTATTAATTAATACACACTTTTTATGTTGACATGTTTTTATTTCTAAATCTCAGTTTATTTCAGGAGAAAATAGATCATGTCGTCGACGAACTATTTACGCGACCTATAGTACGATCGTAGGGATCGCGGACAGGAGCTGCAGTCCCGAGTACTTCAAGGACTGGACTCCAAGTGCCCTTTCATTGCACCATTCTTTGTATGTATCCATTGCTCATGGAAGATTCGAGAAGGTCGTGTTATAAAAAATTAAAATACAAGACAAAAACATCTCGGTTTTACTAGGAGGTTCCAGAGCCGGAAAATGACTCAAGATACATTTTAAAATCTCGATTCGATCATTCGAGAAGAGGAAGTTATTATTTAAAAATCTTATATTGTCATCTTGACTTGGCTGGTACACTCTGACGTCACTTACAGTAGCGTGTACCTTCTTGGAAGAAAAAGTGCTTCAAGCGCCATGTAATAGATTATAATTTAAATGAAATAAGATACGTTTATAAAATTAGGACGATATTATTGTCATTGCTCTCACATATTCTTTAGGGGAAAATCAATAACATTACAATAGCTTTTAATAAAAGCGAATGAAAGGTTTTTAATTAGAGAACAGAGGCTCACATTTCGAATAAGGGTCAGCCACTTTCCACAAAAGGTCTTAAATTAAGCACTAGCTGAGTTGAATCAAGGTCTTAAATGAATTACTAGATAAGTTGAAGGTGAGTGCTATGATACATTTGTTTACCAGTAAAATGAGTTATATATGTCATATAAAGGTCAATCCTTGGGTAATATTATTCACCACGTTTACGGTTATAAAATGAATAGATATAATTTGGTGCAACTATAAAATTAAAAGGCCAGCAAGAGGAATATTTTCCACGCAAAATTGTCGTACATCCCAAGTAGGCCTAATTAAGTTAGATTCCCTACCATAAAATGCACTAGTTTGAAAGCATTTAAAGAAAATATGGCTTGGATGTAAGGTTCAACGAAGAAGCCTTTAAATAATGAAACTTGACGCTTGGAGTAATCTGATGAATTAGAAGATTTAGCTATATATTTTTAAAAAATAAAAAATAAAAAGTTGACCTATTGATATCTATACACGCAACCTTTTTAATAAAATATGATTTGTTTTTAAATGAGAAATGTCACAAGAGATTTTTGAACCAATTGAGTATTTGGCATGCGCTTTTTACACTATCTGATAAGAAGAGTTAACGATGTAATTTATAGATTTGCCATGCAACTGGTCACAAAACATACAAACTGTTTTAATTCTAGAACAGATCCGGGTGTTTAGATCAATAGGCAGACGTGCTACTTACTGGCTGAGCTAAGGGGTTGGATTTTTTTTTACGGCTACACAACACTAGCGAGGAAATATAAACTCTTGGTATACTGTGCTAGACTTTTTTTAAAGGTTACTTGTGTTTGAAGAAAACATAAAATAAAACTTGATTATTGTCGATAAAAAATGTACTGCACACCTATTATTCAAAGACATTTAGGAGAAAATACATTATCTCTTAATATTTCAACAGTAAACAATATAAATAAAATCAACATTTACATTGTAATATTGTAATTGGTTACAAAAATATTAAAATCAGATAACAGTGGGCCAAATGGATATCATCAGACTAAACAAACGTTCTTAACAATCTTTTCTCTCGTGGAAAGTGAAATAATTAGCGATACATTTTCTGTCTTTATTATTACTTGAATTCACATACAGCACATACCTTTCCAGAAATGTTCAATGTTTTATTGAGACGTAGTAAATCGTCAACAAACTTTAGTAGACACTATAAGTTTATTACATAACCCGTATCGTCATTCATACGGCACGCTTCACTCGATCAGATCATGCCACCAGGAGAGCTGCAGTAAACTTATCGTACGCAAAATGCCATTTATTCCGTAGTATCTTATTCTGTATTTAATGACACTAATATACTAGAAATACAAATTTTTGTTTGTTGGTAGTAGTATCATGAACTTTCAGAATAGTTTTATTGTCACTTTTCATCTTTATTTAAAATGAAATTATGTCGTATTTCTAATTATTTCTACATCTTCATTTAAAATGGAACTTTTGCACATTTTTATTATTTTATCATAGGGGACTCAGGCTTGTCTGGAGGTAGGGGGTCTGTCCTCCCACTGATTACGGGCCTGGCGCGCACGCGATCAAACACGCCACGCGTGGCCAGCCAGGACATGTGGACGTTAACAAACGGCAGCCAACTTCGAAGGCTTCGCACCCGTCGTAGAGTGCACCTGGAACTATTACTGTCTATAGACCGTTCCACTCTCAAATTGCAGTACAGGCTCTTATGGACTATTACCAACCCATTGGTTTCTCCGTTAGCGCTGTCCTTTTTCTACCAAGCGGAGTTGCCATTTTGTATCTTAAATTTGAACGCCGTTATTTCGATGAAATAAGCATGGAATATTAATGAAGATACATTTATGCATCTTGTAAAATCAATTTAAGCCCCCATAACTGTTTTTAAATCACTTTTTTTAGATATTAAAAAAATGCATTGTGTCAAAGTTTCATGAGCTTCCAAATGTATTACGTCATAAGTATAGTTACAATTGTGTGGAAAAGCCAGTAATTTTATGGTGGCTGTTATAATAGTTATGAACAACGTCTGCAAAGTCTGAAAGGAATATCTTTTATACAATGCTAAAAAAAATTAAAACGTATTATACCTCCTGAAATATTTAAAGTAAAACATGAAAAAGTTGTCTTTTTGGAAACTTTTTTCTTTTGATTTTGCTTAGGTACATTATGTTTACGAAATGATAAGAAAAGCTCAACTTTATTTTTGAAAAAAACTATGGGCCAATAGCGCCCCCCATTTATGTGTGGTAGCATTTTGAGGTTGAAGAGGGTTTAGTTCACTTTAAGCTCTGTCCGGTCTTGAAGAGCAGAGTAATGTTATACAGATGTAGCGTTGAGAACTGAAGCTGAAATTGATAATACAAGGTCCAGCCACTTAAACATTCATTATACTCATCTTAGTTTGTAATTATAGTTTAATAAACAAGGTTTTATTGTACTTTCCGAGACAATGCTAAAAATTTGAGAATACATTTTATATGTAGCTCCAAATTTTACTACACTATGCTTTTGAATTAAGAAACCAGCTACCCACAGAGGTGGGTGACTGGGCAGTATAAGATTTTACACTCGCATTTACATTTTGCCACCGTTTCTAATCAGGCCCGGGTTAGAATCCTGGTCGAATTCACTGGCATTAATTAAACACTTTAGAACAGTCGGTAGAGCGTGAGCCAACGGAGATAGAGGTCTGATATTGGGATGGTCTGAGATTTATCTTTGGTAAATTGTTGACTAGGGGACTGAATGTTGTGTTTCCTTAGTATTATGGTAGTTTGTAAGTCGTGTGTTGATATAATCAACGTGTTTGAAAAGTACATCCACCTAATACAAAATAATTAGTTATTTTTCCATAGTTTCAGGAATATACTGGTGAACATACTCTTGGCCACTTTACTCTGTTATATTATTGCTTTAAATCAGTGTAAGATGCTGAAAGTCAAAACACAGTCTTCAGGCGTAGCACTCCATGTAAACATAAATATATTCCTGCTGAGCTTCACACCAATGAATCCTACTGATGACAGTCCTCTTGGAAAAGCAAAGCACAACTGTTTGAAATCCATCCAAGAAGCCTCTGTCCAGTTGTGAGCCATTATTCTTGTGTTACGGGTTACGCTCATTATTTTGGCGTGGGCCTACAGAGTTCTAAGAGTGTTTGGTGGTTTAATCGTCATTTGTATCAAACGTTTGATCATATTATATTTTAATTTTTCATTTTATTTTTAGCTATAATATATTTTACTTTATATGGGATGATCATTTTATATATTATTTACTAGTGATTAATAGTGTTTAGTGTTAGTTTTTTAAATTATTTATAATGGAAACGGTAACAAGAAAAGTGCATACAATAGGTATACTGAGAAGCAAATAACGTCAAATAGTAGTGAACGTTTTCAATTATTTTACTAAGACAATGAATGTCACCAAAGCAGTCAGGGAAACATGTAAAGCCACGAAATGTTCCGAAAGAACTATTTACGCATTAAGAGAGGAACAAAAATGTGGTCCTTTACGGACTCCATCAAAAAGAAAACAAAATAGAAAAGAGAAACAAACAAAAAAATTCAAGAACGAACACATACGATGGTATTGTACAAAGAGTTGTTCGTCGTCTTGTCCATTCCTTGTTGTTTGACAACTTACCCCCTACTTTAAGTATTATTTTAGCGAGGGTAAACGCAGACGACACACTGCCAAATTTCTCACGAACTACCTTATACAGAGTTTGGCATGAGATGGGTTCTAAGTATATGAACGTAGGGGTAACAACGGTGCTTTCATTGAAAGGGATGACATTATTAGGTGGCCTCATAAGTATTTGAAGGATATTAAGAAGTTCAGAGCTGAAGGTAAACCTATTATTTATACAGATGAATCGTGGATAGATGTTGGACATAGCATTTCCAGGGAGTGGAAAGATACTACCATTCAAAGTTCTCGGCAAGCATTTCTCGAGGGGTTAAGCACGGGACTGAAGCCACCACGGGCTCACGGACCACTCTTTGCGATGGTTCACGCTGGAAATGGCAATGGTTTTGTTGAAGGTGCTGAACCCACGTTTTTGTGCAAGAAAAACACAGCAGATGCCCATGACGAAATGGATGGTGACGTTTATGAAAAGTGGTTTTCAGAACAATTACTCCCTAATACACCTGAAGGAGCTGTTATCGTAATTGATAATGCAGCCTATCACAGCAGAAGGTGTGAAGCGATCCCGACCACATCATGGCGTAAAGCTCAAATAGCTCAGTGGCTTATCCATTAGAACATTGATGTTGATGACGAAATGTTGAAACGGAAAATGCTGTATTTGGTTTCGCAACACAAACACAAATTTGAAAAATACAAAGTGGATGAGATGGCGAAGGCGGTGGATCGTCAAGTCATTCATTTGCCTCCGTATCATTGTGAACTTAACCCTATAGAGAAGGTGTGGGCTCAGGTAAAAACATTTATTAAAATGAACAATGCTAGTTTTAAGGTTAAAGATATGAAGTCCTTAATATATGCCATGTATCAAAAGGTTTCTGTAGAAAACTGGTTCAATTATGTAAATCACGTCAAAAAAAATTGAAAATAACATGTGGAAAGCAGATGAGCTGTAAGAGGACGAGAAGCAATTTTTAATAAGATTAACTTCATCATCTTCATTGTCCCTTGTGTCATCTCCTCCACCCATAAGTCCACCTACTCACTCTCAAAACTTTGAGCTACCTGGACCATCAACTAAACACTACTTCACAATTGATGGAGCCACTGGGACAGCGATGAAGCATAAATGTATTTCTTAGGTTTAAACTAATATGGTATTTACTATACATGGAGAACTTAAATGTACCTTGAATAGATTTTAGAATCCCCCCCTCCCCCCTTTTATAACTACCAGTATTTTAATTTATAAAACTATTGTATATTAATTTATTATTATTATGATTATTGAGTTATAGCTTTTACTATAGTAAAGATGAATTAGGTAGGCCTAATTGTTTATAAAAGTGCACCCACATTCACATGCAAACAGGGAATATTTTTGTATAAACTTATGTACTTGGGAAGACCATCTTTGAAAGGATTCGATCTCCAACCTATTCATTGTAGGTGACAGTGTACAGTGAATATTAAATTGACATTAATATGTTAATAAACAGAATAATACACTATTCTTGACAGTCCAAACTTCAAATTGATTGCCATAGCTTGTATAAAGTTTGTATAATTTGCTAAGTTTGAATGTAAAAGTTGTCCATCTGTTTCGAGTGGGTGAGATCTGGCAACTACGCGCTCCATAAGACCTGTACTGCAGAGTAAGAATGGAACGGACTATAGAGCCCTGGTTTGAGTGAGTGCACACTAGAGCACGAATGACGAAAACGTTTAGATGGCTAAACATTGAATCGTTGTATAGCTTATGCACGTTTGAAAAATTGTAATTAAATCAAAATTTGCAGATAAACACATTGAAAAGCTGTGCACAAAGTATTATTATTATTATTTTAGCACCGCGTCTTACTACCCGTTCGGGTTATACGCTTTAAGTACTAATTACGCTAATGGATTAGGAATTGGGAAGGTTGAATTAGAGGAAGTGAACCTGAATTTGTGTTGAGGGAGAGTGGAAAACCATTTAGGAAAAACCACCCCTAGTTCACCCGACCAAGATTCGAACCTCGATCTCCCCGTCCTCAGCAGTCAAGCTCAACACGACTAGCGCGTTAGCCAACTAAGCCACCGAGGCGGGTTCACAAAGTATTCAAAGCTTGTATAAATAATGTAAATTATTATAAGCTATTCCGATTCAGTGGATACGCGGACTAAATGCCAGGATCATTTAGTCCGGTTTGGACGTTGCCAGTTGAGGAGAGGGTTGGAGTTTGAAACCAGCAGGCTATACTTAGAGTAGTTTTCCATAAATGGTTACCACTCTCCCTCTAAGCAACTTCGAGTAAGTCTACCCTAAATTTTATCTTCATCATCTTTAGCACATTAGTGTGCTGCAATTTCTACTAACAATTGTAGAAAATAATATGTTTCAAGCAACCTTGTAGGCAGTAACTAGTTCTTTGCAAGGTCACTAACCTGCTAGCCAGGTAGCAAGGAAAAACTAACTTATGGTGCGAGCCACTTGCCCGAAATAATAGCGCCATAAGAGCTTCAAGATAGGACTGTTTGTTTCCCTTGGCTTGGACCACACTAACGTTACAGGACAATTAGTTATTTGGCCCATGTTTGATCATGAGGACCAATGGGGAGGGTTTGCCACATAATTTCAAAGTGTCCGTTTAGTCGGATGAAGTAGGACTTATCACTTTTGTTTTAACACGCTTGAGTTGGGGATGCTCTCGTGTCAACTCTCGGGATTCATGTTTTATAATTTGTTAACGACATCTCGCGTTAGCCACTCGGATAGTCGCCGCAGGTCTAATTATTGTAATGAAAGACCATTTTGTAATAATTAATTGTATTTAAATTACATCACTTATAAATTTGTCCTCTTGGCGGAGTAAAAAAAATGATATTTTGAATCTACAATAAATCTGTTGACGAACTCTCTCACAGTATCCAAGACGCGTGGTGTGTAGAATACCAGAAGCAAATCAATATAATAGATAGTAATTTAATTATATGTTTTATTAATTTAACCAACACAACGCGGCCACTAGACAATTTCTATTAAACTATAAATTAAAAAATAAACAATCATTCTGTGCTGACCTCATTTCATTTGAAAGGCCATTAGCGTCGAATACAGGCTGGACACGAAAGCGAGTGTGGTAGATAGTGTTAGTTTATGCGCGTAGCAAGTATATGTCTGTTCACGGTAGGAATTGACTTCTGAAAGGCCTTTTTCCCTACCATAAATCTATTATATAGTAGGATATTGGTAGGAAAAAAGACCTTTCAGAGAGTAATTCCTACTGTGAATGGAATATAGCTAGAATTGGATGCACCGGAAACCAAAGTTACTAGCATAACCTTTTGTGGCAAGAATTTAAATGTGTTCTTTGTATAGAATTATTTAAACGTTTAGAAATTTTAAGTGTAAAATTAATAACAGTCGACTCTCATCTCCCATGTTGTAGCTACTCTGACCTCCCATGTTGTAGCTACTCTGAACTACCACGCTTGGCAACAAAGGTTTCATAAAGCATAATTTCTCTTATTTCTTGGTGATAAGTTTTTCTTATGGATTAATTAATTTTCAGCATTTATTTAAACACTTTCTATCCGTGTATAAATACTGAAAACTGAAAAGTAGTTTAAGATAATATATTTTAAGACTTCTTGCAACTTAAAAATTAAGTACTGTACTAACTGAGGTAAAATTCTAATCTAGAATGTATGATCTTATGTATGATCTTTTATATTCATATTTATTATATATTTGCTAGTAGACTTTACGTACAATTTCTCCAATTTATTAACTATGCAATATTTTATAAAGAAATAGGATTATAAGGTCAAAATTTATATAAATTCACCAAAATATTCCCGGAAAAAGGATGAAAATTGCTTTGTTTTAAGAAAAATGGGATGCTTTTCAATCTTCGAAATTGAGGTTTACAAGTCAAACAGTATCTCAGAACCAACTTTTCAGCTGACATAGCTATTGGTACGGATTCAATAGATCAAATTAAAAATTATCTGCGATGAAACTCGCTTTCTTAATAGAATGTGGCGGAAATAAAGAGCGTTTCCTTGCAAAGAAACAAAGTGACGTATCTTCTCAACCTTCTTGATATCTTCATATTTGGTATCATGAGCAGTAAAGAGTAAAATTGGAGGAAACAAGATCGTTAAGTGAAACTCTCCACCCGCTTTGATGGTCGAATGGCCTCTCACAATAAACAGGACTGCCGATAACTGGCAGACCAAGGCTCGAATCCCGGTCAGATGTACTGACGGTGTTTTTTATAAATAATTTCCCACACTCTTCATGCAAATGTAGATCTTGGTGGTATTGAGGTAGAGTGTTCGCCTCAGTACCCAATGTTCATGGGTTCAAACCCAGCCTGGGTCAACGAGTTTTTCTTAAGTGGTAAATAACTGTAGCACAACTTCCTTCAGAGTGGAAGTAAGACCGTCGGTCCCTTGTCGATTGTAGCATGTAACATAACCCTGGAAGGTATGTCAACCTTCCTCATCCCCAACACATAAACGTAATTAGTAAATATGCATAAAGCCCAAACGGATAATACGACGTGGTACTAAATGAAACCCATTAAAATTATGAAAACAACTTGTCGTAATGTTTTCTATCACCGAACATAAATCGAGGGAAAAAGACACCCACTTCACTTTGATTAGTCATCGTCTCTCTTTATATTTGTTCCTAAACTTATTCAAGTCCCACCGTAACCGAATAGCCCTGCCGCGTCCTCTTGGAAAGCTCGGTGGGAGTTGGAAGACCCCCCGGCCAAAGCTGCCTTCAGTGGTTACACATATCGGATCAGTCGCAATCCGGCTTTTCTCCGATTATATTTGTGAGGCCAAAATATCAATACTAATAGTAGTAATATTAATACACGTATATATGGGGAAATGAGAAAGAATCAAGAGGGCCTGGTTGAAGGTTTATCAGTCAAGCGAGTCTGAATTTATATTTATACTACGACTCACACGTTCCACAAACGATGTGTATCCTACCTTCAAACTACCCTTCCTATGGTCTTTAGTAAAAAAAAACTCCTTTAAAAAAATGTAAATCCTTCCATACGGAGCAAAATCCGTGGTTTGATTTTTGTGATACATATTTTTTGTAATATTTTCAGGGATTTAAAAAAATATATATGTCTATATAAACCGTAGTTTTTTCCTACCCCCAAAGCGAGTATCAGCCGAGAGCATTAAATAGCTGCGGTGCCCTGTTTGTCCAGCAATTAATGCGAGCGAGAGATCGGTGGTGTTGAGAAAGTAGGACTTGTGATGGAAATGATTGTGGAAGGAGAAATATGTTGTGGTGAAAAGGGGAAGAGGCGGAAGGAACATGTTATGCAAAGGGTGAGGGGGCGGTTGGAGGAAGCTTGTTTGCTTCATGACCTTTGACGGGCAGAGAGAGGTCTGTTTAGTAAAACTACAAGCTTATCATTTATACGTTTTAAGGGAATATTTTTTAATTATAAATATAAATAGTTTCAAAGAAAATAGTTTGTCCATAGCTCAAGTGCCGGAAATAGTTGAGCATGGGCACTAATTCCCCCCTTTTTTTCTTTGAGGAGGAATGGGGGTAGAGGGCACTGTTTAGTTAGGAAAAATTGTGCAGAAATTTTCAAGACTAGTAACAATGAAAAAGATTGAATATACAACCTTTCTTTGGATGGATTATAACTTGTTATCATACACAGATAAGTCTAATGAGTCTAATATTTGGTGTAATAGCTATGCAAACTATATTGCTACACCAATAGTATTCAAACTAATAAATTCTACAGCACGCGTGTATTTAATGTATGTTGGTTGGTTGGTTTCTATTTGTATTTGTTTTGAAACGCTTTATAAATGTTGCCAGAAGAAAAAAAATGCAAGATTATATTTTATTCAGCATTCACATAACTGGACACCATGAGGAATAGAAGGAAGGTCTTGATTTTATATCTTTTATTATTCCATACTATGGTAAAATATAAATAGTATATTTATTTTATTATTGCACTATGCCAAGCTATGTGAACGTACCCGTATGTGTTTTTGACAGAAGAAAATACTTTTATGGACTGTGTATATTACTACTCGTAAAGATACAGCCCCAAAATTACATGAATTGGTTAATGTTCAGGGATAGTGAAGGAAGAATTTAAAGGAAATGGTCTTGATTGGCATGGATTGATAGTGGGAAAGCATTTAAGAAAAAAATATCACTAAAACAAACCGGAATTTTAGTTCCAATCTTCCTAGTATCTGGCGAGAGTAACGCCTTAGACTATGTGACAACCGATGGGGGTGAGAGTTGAAATTAAATAACAAAACATTGGATATTTAAAAAATCAAGAAACACAAAGATATTTCCTTTGAAGTTGGCTCAGACAGATTTACGAAAGAAGGTAATATAAACTTATGTAATGGTAGTATATATGAACGTGCGTTGTTTTGGGGACGATACCCGAGAGTAAGAATAGGACCTGGGGGAAGGACCGACATAACGGCCAGGCTAGGGTTTTCTGAAGTTTTTAACTGACTTTCAAGCGATACAGAAACTTCAAAATCATAGAATATACACATCAACCATCCTAGTACAGGGGTAGGGCATAATGGCCACATAGCTGAAAAGTGGTAAAGAAATTGAGAAAACGGGTTTTAAATTATAAAAAAAATATTTTAAGGAAATGTTTACTTATTTAAAGAAAATAAATACAATTTTAAACATGTTGAATACAAAATATGTTTTTTTAAATACCTATTATAAAAAATATTTTTTTAAAAAGAAAAGTCATTTTTAGTGAGTTTAGCTACAAGTTTCGCATAAATACCCATTGTCCTCTTCCCCGACACCAGCACACAGTTCATGGGCCCACAAACCACATTCTTGTTACTTGTTCCAACGCTCATTGGAAGTTGAAGCTGAAAATGTTTCACAACAATGTAAACATTCCGAATCGTAGTCATCATCGATGTCTTCAAACAGGTTTCTTTTACCAGTGCTGACCCTGGGTTTCTTAGCTTTTTTCTTCTGGTAAGGAAGCCAAAGAAAAAGCTATGAAACCGAAAATAGCTGAAGAAAAAAAGAATGCTAAGACTATTAATAAAAATCCGAAGATTGTTATTATTAGCACCGCGTCTTACTACCCGCGTCTTACCAGCTTTCTCGGCTAACAAATCATTTTTATAAGGACTTCCTGACAACAACGCTGCATAATCTTTCTTCCACGCATTGCTTTTACGTTTTGCTTCAGATACACGAGGCACAGGGGAAACATCCTCAGAGCGGATGTAAAATTATGACCCCGGCTGTGGATCATAAGTTTTATCTAGGACAGAGGTATTACTGCTCGATGATCCAGCTTGCAATGAAGGAGCGGCAGTCCTGTCAGTGGGTTGTGGCTCTATAGCATTTACTGCTGATGCCATGGCAGCTGGTGAATGTGGTATTTCCGTTACTTCTGCTGCAGCAAAGTCTTCTTCTGAGAAAATATGTTCATTGAGTAGTTCAATGCCACATTTGCTAAATCCATTCACTGCGTTGAGTGGAACAGCGGCCTTCATGTAGGCTTCCCCAAAAAGACGACTCACCTGAAATTGCGTCACTGTTCGCCCGGGGTTGTTCCTTAAAAACTGTTTGATTGCTTGAACGTAAAAAGTGTTAAGGGGCCCCATTAAAGAAACGACCAAGGGCTGCAGTTTATGGCTGCAATGAGATAGTATGCACACCACAGCTGTATGTTTAGCCCTAGCAAGCCTAATGAACTCAATGTTTTTAGTATGATTGCTATGCCCATCTTATATCAACAATACTGGATCATCTTCTGTGGGTTTAGCATTCATTAGAAAATGCATAAACCATTGTAAAAAAATCTCTGTCTGCATCCATCCAGTAGGGTGGCAAGTAAATGAAGTTCCAGGAGGAGCTCCTTCCGTCAATTCAGCCTTTATCCAAACCCGCGGAAAGACAATTAAATGGGCGATGTAGATGCCCCAGTTGACATACATATTACCAAAGAAGACAAAACTCCTCTTTCGGCTGAAGTGAGAGACCCAACCTGTCGTTTAAACCTTGGAAATATAACTTTTGACCTTTTAGACTGGACTGTAGTGAGCCCAGTCTCGTCAAAATTGAAAATTCGATGGGTTGGGTAATTGTGTTTGCCTCTTTCCTCGATCAGAATGTCAAAAAATTTAACGGCAACCTTGTTAAAACCACTAGCTCTTGCTGAAGAAGTTGGTTAGGTGACCTTATCGTTAACTTTGGATGGCGTTTCCGGAAATCAGAAATCCACCCTTTTCCAGCCATCCTGATATCTTTATTAAAATTATGAGGAAGGTTGTTCTTCTCAGAAAGTTCAAATGCTGAAATTTGCAGATCCTTAATAGTCATACCGAAAAATCTCGTCTCCAACATTAGTAGATGGTTGTAGATTTCATGTTCTTGTTCCCTAGTAAATACGGACTTAAAACCTCCAAATTCCTTTTTGTTTCCTGTAGTGCGCATATTTTGGTTCAACAATCTCCTCTTCAAAGTATTCCTAAGAACATTATATGTGGTTGCAGCTGTTAAGAAAGCCATGCCATCCTTCACTGCCTCTATTGCTTTTATCATGCTACCTGAATCCCACGATTGCCTTTCTCCTTTGCACTTGTAATTGTAAACCATCGCTCCTAAAACAAAACAAAACTAGAATATAGTTAAAACAATCATACAGAATTATGAAATTTAAAACTATTCTAATAGAATCAATTGTTTTACGTTTCATACAATATTATGTAATACGAAGTGCTATAAATAATCGTTTATCACACATAATTATATTTAAAACTTGTATTAATTATAATTATATAAAATTATTTTAAAAACAAATAGAAATAGTGTAGACGGGCATAATGGCCACAGCGGCGGGCATATAAGCCACCTACTAGCCGTTGTGCCCGTTCAGACGCCATTAACAAAAGCTTGTTGTCAGACGTCAACAAACAGCGATGAACCATTTCTTAATATTGAATTTTATAGCCAATTTACCACTCTTTTAAAACAACTATGTTTCAAAAACACAGTTTGTTTTACTAAGTTTGTAATCATTACATGAAGTGAGGACTTACCTTAGATCAGAGGGTATGAAAAAACACAAAAATTCCAATAACTTGTGATCACGCACGTCTTTCTTCTTCTAGTGACTCAACACAACTAAGGGAACTGTGAGGGTAACATTCACGCGTTTACCGCAGGATAGCAGCACTGTACAACCTTACAAACCCGCCTGGCCGTTATGCCCGTCCTTCCCCTACATTCAAAGTTTCCTATAGTGCCGTAAAAAGAATTGTAGTATTTTAGTACACTTATATGATTTATTTATTTATGATCCAAGGCACATACTGAGATATTTTACAACCATGGTACGCTACAGACTGACACATATATATATATATATATATATATATTATTTTTTTTCACTACGCCGTTCCCTTATGTGATAGTCAAGAAACTGCATATAGCTAAAACAACTTCCTACTTAATCCATCCTCATTAAATTTCTCCACACTTCCCTATACTCGCATACTCCCTTCGCTTCAACAACGTCCATACAATTTTATTCTTAAAACTCTTAATGTTTCTCTTTTTCACATATTTATTTATAACATTTAGCGACGTCTTCCTTTTGATCCACGCTATATCTTATATGTCCCCTTTTAATTAACCTATTTGGAATAATTTTTTTAAAAATAATATGACAAAGCATATCTTAATTATTTATTTGAATTCTATCCTATTCGCAACAGTCGCCTCGTTACTCCAAACCATCATTTAAATGTATTCACTGACGTGCATAAACATTTCTACTTGGATTTTACCAGGCTCCCTTCCTTTCTCTAATTTTACACCAGAATATGTATATTTATATTGTATACACTAGCCCCTCACTTCTTAAATCTATATTACATATAAAGAAGAAAGCCCCAACTTTTTCACTTACTCTGTGATTCATCAACATATCTCCCAAATCCCTCCATCTTGAAACTTGAAATTTAGCAGGAAGGTTCCTTTCAAGTCTTAGGTATCCGATAAGAAGGGGTTTTGTAAAATATTAACCCCTTCGGTGGTTAGACTTGGGTTGGAACACTTTTCAAGGTATATTATTATCTTCCAAACAATTTTTGATGGAAATATGAAACTTGGCAGGGAGGTTCGTTTTAGGTAACGAGCCAGAGGTATTTTGGGATTTTTTTATTCTAAATTCAACCCCTAAGAGGGTGAAACGGGGAGAATATAGTTTTTGAATAACTTCAAAATGTGTAAAGATACGAAACCCACACAAAGCATAAGCTATTGATTAGTACAGGGTGGCCCACGGAAAAGTAACCCACCTCCTATATCCAACAGGCGCCTCACTCTGAATTGGAGGAGGCCAATCCCCTTTCACCCATATTGTGACATGAAGAATGAGTCAATAAAGCTTTAGACAAGCAGCTCACTTGCTCATTATTCATGTCACAATGTGAGTGGAAGGGGATTGGCCTCCTCCAATTAAGAGTTAAGCGCCTGCTGAATATAGAAGGTGGGATACTTTTACGTGGGCCACCCTGTATAGTATAAATTATTCTTAAATCACTTAAATCCTAATAAACGTATTCCTTAATGAAATGTTTTATTTACAAATAATTAATAATATAGCTAGGATAAATATAATTCACTAATAGCTATACGTTCTTTACACAGAATCTCTAATAATACGGATCTATATCTAAGAACCTTTCAAAGCTCGTTCAATGAAATTACGATAAGCAAAAGTCTAGAAAAAGTCCAAAAAATAGTGTTTGTAGCCGCCATCTTGAAACAAAATTGCGGGCGTGAGTATTAATTAGCCCATATGTTAATCGGACGTCCGAGCTTTGTCCATGTGAAATTTATAAATAATCGGCTTAGTGTTTTTTGCACGAAAGAGTAAAAGCTCCAAAACATTTTTATATACTACAATAATATTGTTTTACTTCCCACCCAAATTTAATTAATTTAAAAATCTAATCAAAATTTTAAAATTCTTGCCTCAAGGTGCACATGTTCATGCACTCTACTAGTTTAAAAAATGTCAGACCTCTGCGTGCAGTAGATATCACGCAATGCTCATGAGGGACAGACAAACTCTTCACATTTAGTGAAAGATGAGAATAGTAACTTGTTTTGAGTAGATGGAACAACCTCTTCAAGCATATTTATAATGTTCATGAAGGATCCGAATTCGGTGATGGTATTGAAATCCATTCCGCTAGGGCACTCTTACCAGATCCAATTATTAGTGAAGTTAAATAAGCTGTTAAGACGTTAAAGAACCATACAGCTTCAGGCATAGATTCAATTCCAAGAGTGTTAATAAATGAAGGAGTTGAAATGTAATAGAAATTTATAAACTGCAATGTTCTAAATAGAACCATGAGGTATTACCAACAGAATGGGAGGAAGGTATTGAAATGGGGGCGCGCAACTGACCTAATGGTCCGCGGGCCGTTCCCACGTCACCATGCACGAGTTCTTTTAATGATGTTGGGTTACGCTGCTGATTAAACAAGATTTAAAATGTACACGGAATAATAAAGGTTTTGATTATTAAAAACAAAACAACACGTACACTGATTAAGATACAATTAAACAGGTCACTGAATTAAATAATAAGATTAATAATTAAGTCTGTAAGTTAGTAAGAAAATGAGAACACATAAAAATGGAATTAAATTAAATAAACAAATGCACAACCATAAAACACATAACTTTTCATATATTTAAAAATGGCAGAAAAATGTTAATTATTAATACAATTCACAATAACAATCAATGTCTATGTCACTCTTGTCATTAACTTAAGTCGACAATGGTCTCCATGCATGACACACTGCGCTGATCCACGTTACACGAATGCTGCATTCGCTGACCATTTCCCGGGCACGCTATCCCATTTACTGGACACGCTGGCCCACTCCCGGACACGCCTGTACACTCACTTCAATATCCACTACTCGGACTGGGGATCTTCTGGCTATCGCTGACCGTGTATATATAGGGGTCACAGTTAAGAGCCTGGAATCCTCCATTTCTAGACTACTTTATATAATTCTAAGGAAATAAGCCCAAGATCTTCAAAATGTGTCCATTTTCTTTCAATTGTACTCCACCCTGTTACCTCTAATCCCTCTGGCAGTGAGGTTGGCTACCTGCTAAACAAGGATGGAGAGACAAATAGAGCGTGGGCATACAAATGACAAGTGTGCCGAACAAGCACTGCTTGCAGTCGGACACGAATCTCGTTACAGTATTTTAATACCCATTTTCAAAACGGAAGATAAAACCAAGTGTAAAAACTTTAGAGGTATCGTAGCAATATGATATAAAATTATATCTAACATAATTTTAATGAGCTTAATGCCATATGTGGATAAATTATTGGGGATTATCAGTGTGGATTTCGATTAAATAGTTCAACAATTGATAAGATTTTTACTATTCGGCAAATATTTAAAAAAATGTGAGAATAGAACATGACGATTCATTGATTATACATAGATTTTTAAAAAGCCTACGCTTCAGTTAAATTAAACAAATTATATGAAATTGTAGTTAAGTTTTGGATACCCAAAAATCTTCTCAAGCTAATTGAGATCTGTTTGACTGATAACTATGGCAGGGTACAGGATTGATGTCACTTAGCAGATACTTTCAAAGTACATAATGGGCTGTACCAAGGAGCTGCATCTTCCCCATTACTTTTTAATCTAGCCTTAGAGTATGCTATTAGGGCATTTCAAAAGATTAGGGAGGGATTGACATTAAACGGTACACTACAACTATTATGAAATGCAGATTATTTAGCTTTGTTGGGAAATGGTAAGGAAACTGTTGCGAGAAATGTAAACATTGTATTAGAGGCTAGTAAGTTTGGAAGTGAGCTCTGATACGAGTAAGTATATGTTCACACAGTGAACACAGATTGGGGTCGATAATTTAGAAATTACTTCGAACAACATATAATTTCACAAGGTTAATAATTTTAAATATTTAATGACAATTTTAATTAGTAGTAACGGTCTAAATTTGGAAATTAGGAAAAGAATACATTTGGGAAATACATTCTATTACTCATTATGTTGTTAACATCTCAACTGCTGCCTAGAAATGTAGAAATTCAGAATATACCAAACAATAATTTTACTGATTGTTCTCTATGGATGTGATATCTTAACTTACATGACAAAACACAATTTAGGGTATTCTAAAATAAGGTGCTTAGGAAGATATTTTGTCTGAAAAAGCGATAAGGGTACTGAAGAATGGATGATGATTCACATACCCTGTACTCTACACAAGACATTGTTCGACTAATCAAGTCTCTTAGATTACAATGGGCAGTACATGCAGCTTAAATCGTAGATTATAGACCCTTGTTCAGGGTACTTACTGGCAAACCCAGTGAAACGAGACCATTGGGAAGACCTAGACTCAGATGTGAGGATAACATGAGGATGAACCTGAACGAGTAAGGATGTAATGAGGTGGATAGGATAGAACTAGCAGCTCAGGAAAGGAAAAGGTTGTAATGATATGGACTTGATAGAACTGTCTTAGGATAAGGGTAGCTGGTTTATTTTCATGGATGCGGCAATGACATTTTGAGTTCTTAATGCCATAGGGTAAGTAAGTACTAGCAAAAGTACCTGGTGTCACCCAGGATAGCCACGCAGTCAACTTTGTTTCTACCCCGTGGAGAGCTTTTATTTGTTTCAAACGGATAGAAAAAACTCTTAATTTTATTTCTTCTGGTCCAGTTTTTAATAAATAAAAAAAATCTAAACAAACATTAGAATGTTCAGCTTAAGGTGCGTGTGTTTGTACAGAGGGGTTTCTAACTCTATAATTTCAGTCCTTGGCCTGTGGTAGACATCTCGCAATGCTGATAGCAGACAGACAAACAAACTCTTCATGATATTAATATAGACGATGTATAGATTACAAATAATGCATATGATTAAATTATACAAAACATTTACACAAATATAATCACTATCATAAATGGTATTCCCAGAAACAAACGATGTTCTATCGACACTATGATTTTGATTTTTTCAATCTTTAGTTTGACGTTATCACTTTTTGAATGAGTTTGTTTAATATATGGAAACATCAATTTTTCCGGGTGGTCCTGAATCATTGTAAATATTAAGGCCGGTTCGCACTGAAAGCTAAGTTAAGCTAAGCTAAGCTAAGATTTGCTCTGCTAACTGTTTAGAAAAAGAGTGAACCAAATATTTAAATGTGTTGGTCCACACAAAATTAAGATAAACTAAGCTCAGCTAAGCCTTGCTAAGCTGCGCTATGTCTTTTTTCGTTTGCTGGCCAGGCAATTTTTCCATTCTCCATCTTGAGGCATCTTACTTTGCGCACGTGCATATTGTGGCTTGGGCTATGTGTTGAACAGGCGCAGTTCTGGCTTGTTGAAAATAACCTAAAAAGTGTTGAAGTTTGGTTTCAAGTTTGTTTCACGTGTATTTAAGTAATATTCTATTTAAGTTTTATATTAAAAAGTGCTTTTATTATACAATGTAACCATTAATTGAACAAGTCTCACCTCCACTTCCTACTTTTTCTTTCTCTTCCAAAACAGCTGCTAATTGCTGCAGCTCCTCTTCCTCAGTATTATCATCTGAGCTCAAACAAGACATTTTGGAGAGTGCCATAGATAAACTTCACTGGAGCAGAGAAGAAAGAAAACACAGTGAATTCAGGAGGGCAAAGAGGAACCATAGCTTAGTTTAGCTTATCTTAGCAATAAGTGTGAAACCAAACTGACAAAACCTTAGTACAGCATAGTATAGCACAGCATAGAATAGCTTAGAGTTATTTGTGAACTCTTGTATCTCTGTCTACTCTTGACCTGAATCAGTTTTAAAAAAAAATCTCTAACAAACGGTACTAATGACAGGAGTCACGCTAGTGTCTTTGGTAGCCTTCATAAATTTCGTAAATATATTTTCCACACCGATAGTCTGAAACTAGTCTAGAAAATGAACCACAATGCTCACCTTTGTAACATTATTTTAGAAACCTTATTTCTCTTTCTAATTACCCTGAAGAAAGACTGAAAATCTTAATAAAAGTAAAATTTTATCCAAATCAATGTCAACTTTAAGCTCCTTGTCATTGTTTTTTTTTTGTCAAATTCTTTCTCAATACCTTGAAATAAGGAATTGGCCTTCTTATATCAATTTCATTTGTCTCTATTTTTGCAAGGTGTTTGTTTTTCTAGCTGTCATCTCAGCACCAAGCTACTGGTCTTTGTTTAAGTGCTGGTATTTATTTTATTTACATGTCTTTCCTAAATTTTTGCTGTAAGCCTCATCCAAAAAGTATCATCAGAACGCTGTGCTTTCATAATGGTCAAGAGATTTAATTTAGAATTTTGACATTTTCTTTTTACCCTGAGAATTTTCGTAAGAATGCAATTCTATATAAGGACACCATTACATAACTAGACCACCGCCTTAAAAAAAAAAGTCAGCGTAGACATACGTGGAGTGGCACCGACTTTTTAGTGTTGAGATAGGGAGTGCAGGTATCAGCCAAAGCAAGATAAGTTACATTTGAAGGACTTGGACTCCCAAGCCAAAGGGTTGGGGACTGAGTGCTATTTGAAGGGGTCCTGCCCCAAAGAATTGTTGAAATTTGCATACCCCTTGACGTTATTTACAATATTTATAGTCTGGATTTTTTAAATCAATCATATTTTGCTATCGTTATTTGAAATAGTCATCACACCGAATTTTTAAAAAGTATAAGACGCTTCTAAAAGCTATTTGGAGTGGTCCAACCTCAGATTTTTTTTCAAGATTCGTTCTGTCTATAATTTGTTTGGAGTGATTTTCACCTTTTTAAATTGAATTAAATGTCTCTAGAAGTTATTTAGAGTGTTTTTTTAAATTGTAATGAGAGTTTATTGCGTGATTTTCTCACCAAATAATTATTTCTTTCATTATTTGCAGTGGCGGCTCGTAGCTAAACTTAGTGGGGGTGCTGCCCCAGAAAATTTGTTTAAAATTGTGTAAAGGGAAAAAAACCAGTATAAAAAGAAAATTTATTCAGGAACTTGATAAAATCTTAAAAAAAAAAACTAAACTTTTTTACTTACTTTAAGTTAAATTGTTACAGTTCAAGCTTGATCTATTCATTTAAAAATGAAATCCATTCTTCTTATTTAATTTGCGCAAAAAGTTCAATAATTTTCTCCTTGATCTCTGGATGACAATTGAGGAAATTTTTCTCCATTGAAAGTACTGCAAGCACATTTAGTGTCTTTCTGTTAAATTAAATAACATAAAATAATGAATCAAATAGAATAGCAATAATCTAATTCTACACTCTTCTACACTTTATCACATTCAATAATATGGTACACGGTTTGTAAGCACAACACAGGCTGAGTAAAAAAAACTTCCTTCCACCATCACGTTAGAGCCGGCACTGCGAGAGCAACAGTGCTCTCTACCTGGAAGTCCCGCCTTCCTCTCCAACCCCTTCTATGTGCGCATGCGCACAACAGTCAAACACCACGTCGCTGGCACTGTGAAGAGCACAGTTCGATACAAAGATTTTTGTATATTTTCATAAACTGGGAGATGGCTCCTGAAGTACTGACACTAAGCTCAAAGAATATATACTGTACTACAAAAATAAATAAAGAATTTAAAAAAAGGACTCATTATATTAAATGTTATCGATAATATCAAGTGGAAATAGAGGGTGCTGCTGTCCCGCACTGCCTATACACGAGCTGCCACTGATTATTCGTGTATTTGTTTAGTTGAAAACCACATTAGAAGCAACATTAGAGAGAGGGAGAAGGGGGGAGGTGGCATGGCCTAACTGGCCACCCACCACTAGGCACGCTTACAATGTATGTAACTAATTATTATACCCGTAATACTTTAAAATATTTAAACGAATGATCAATTTTAAAGTAGTACTGTATACCGTTACTCAACTAAAACTTATATTCAAATTGTAGTTTTTAATTATTTTATGTATCGTTTTTAAGCCTTTCTACGCTTAGATAACTAGTTAACTTTAACAATATTACCCAACCTAAAACAAAACCTAACTTTGGTAGATGCATGGAAGGTTAACAAGGTTGGTCTAGCTGGTAAAATTATACACATTTTCCAGTTAATTATATTAAATAAGAGTGTATAATATGATAATGTGCTAAAATAATTTTATCTTTATTAGTTAAATGACAAAATTTCCTTATGCACTATGTTTTTTGGTCAATACTATAAGACTTTTCGGTATTATTGTCACCTGATTTGATCCTTCATCTAATTTAACACCTACGTTTATTGATCTACACACACTGGAAAAGGTCTGGTACTTTTGGCCATGACTATAAACGGGATTGAGCATATATATATATAAACTCTATACAAGGTTTGACTTTGTGACTTATTATCGAGAAATTAAATTTGACTGAGAACTTCCTCCGTCTCAACATAAATGGGATGTGATGGTCTACAAGCGCCAAATCGATAATTTGTGTCAAATATACATTCCCTTGAGGTTAACCTGTTAAAATTATTACATGGGTTTTATTTGCATTTGATTTTGTCATGCTAGGCGGGTTCCATTGCATAAGTCCTATTAGGTATTTAAGTTTTTAAATATATTTATAATACTGCCAAACTTTAGGTTTAATTTGTGTGACAGTCCTGAGGGTATCGAACTATTTAAAAATTCTACTCGATATTTTTATTTTTCCTGTTCATCTTCACAGTCGACTGAGTTCACACATATATAACAATGTAATTATCCTTTATTTTAACAATTTCATCATTACAGGTAGACAGGTTGGTGGTATTAAAAATTTCGAAATTTTGTTTGTGATCAACCTATATCGAAATGTTTCATTAACTCTTGAGCCTTGTGTCAATATTCCTTCTGGCACTTCTATAATGTTTTCATTCAAGCTTCATTTTTCCATCCTTCATCAGCCAGGTCAGATGATAATACTTAATACTTATCTAACCAATGCTCTCCTATGAACATGGGGAAAAACTGGTAAACATTGCTGTCCCCCCCCCCCCGTACCCCTCCAGCAGTAAAACTTGTTTTGTCAAATGGGGAATTACTGTTCATTATATATTGTAGCCATTGATTGACTGCATCTAGTTCATGGCTCCGTTCATCGTCAAAATAACCTATATGAGCACTTTGACTTCTTTGATGACGGCTGCATCATTCGATGTCGTCTTCATGTTGGAGGCCTATGCTTTTACTAGCGGTACAGGTAACTTGTAGTTTGAGTGGTAGGTACGATCGAATCGGTTTTTTTTTCTCTCGACTTTCCCGGACTCAATCCAAATCACGCCCTCGTTAATATAAGCAATGCGGTGTTAAAATGTACGTAGTTTGCCTTGACATTAAAATTCAATAACTTTTCAAATTCTCTGGGTAGAACTTGAATCCATACAAACACATCAATTGAATTTTTAATAATAAAGATAAAAAAATCATAAATTGTACTTTTAATTGTGTGTAGAAGTATAATTACTAGCCACCTTCTGTTACGCTATGACCTTGAATCGCTAATTAATTAAACATCACGATCATTATACGACTCATCCCATCCGACTCTTGGAAGTCTCATCAAGACCTTAGTTTTCAACCACTCGGTGATCTTTGACGTCTTACTCTTACCCCAGGTGAACCAAAGGTTACTGTATTATATTACACTGACCCTTTCCTTCTTTTGGAAACAAACAAGGGGTGGCGGGGGTACAGCTTGTTGGCAAACAAGAGGGATTTTATCGTTTTGCAGGAAACGGCATATCTATTGACTGTTTCTAAGTCAGTGCGAAAATTACCCAGAACTACTTTCTCAAGTAATGCGATCTTTACTTGACATTCATGATTAAAATGTTATAGAAATACCTGTACATTTCCTCATTGAAAATAGACAACAGTTTTCACATCAAACAAAACACAGACTTAACAACATTAAGAGTTACCGTCAACCGGGGTAAAAATATCCCTCCTTTTTTGGTTTTCATCAAATATCTTTCTCATTTTATAAAAATTTGCTAGGCCATATTTTTAAAAGTAAATATTAATAACATCTTTCATTCCAGTTTTTTTTTAGTTTGTAGATTACCCAGGGAAAAAATAAAGGAGGGGGTCAATGTTATCTGTTGGTTTGGGGTAGCTTTGACCCCTTATGGTTTTTAGCACCCAAATCAGTTAAAAATTCCACTAGGGTCATTGTTGATGTTTATTAAGTTAACTATGACCCCTTCAGAGTGGGGTCTACCCTGTGAGAATTTCACCATTTTTTATGAAAGGGGCCTTACAAATTAAATGCTGTTCCTTTAAACATAGGCAAATTAAACTTTATTTTATAAAATTAAACATATAACTCATATCTTTAGGAAGGTTTTTAAATCTATAATTTTGATATAGTTGGTTATTGAAAATTAACTGTAGCAATGTCTGTTAAATGTTAAAAGCGAAAAAAATATATAGTGAAAAAAGACTAATCAAAATGTTCAACTTCTTTTTCAAAACTTGTATTTAAAACTTCTACCATGCTCTTCCAATATGGGGGTGGGAAGCTTTGCCACGACATCTTCAAAATTTGCAAGGAAGACATCAGTTTATTTAGGAACAAAGGTTGTTTTCATGGTATCTGTTGAATGTAATCCCATGAATTCTAACAAAGATTCAGTAATAATGACTTTCTGCACAATGAACACATATTGGAAACAAGTCTTTCCTCGTTCTCCTCCTGGAACTTTCACAAGAATATAGTCGTTTGTTTGGAGCTCCTTACACGCACATTTCAACAGTTTGATGTCTTCTACAGGTGAATCATCCGACTATTGAAGTCACGCTCTTCTGACAACAGTTTGATACCCTCTTTAAGATCAGATGAATCATATGACAAATCAAGACCATTATTTTCTACAAGTTTAAACTTATTGGGCTCTTGTTTTGTTGTTGTGCTGGGATCTCTTGCTTCCTTAATTTTATGTTTGAATATTTTTCCTAATGCTACTGCTGCCTCTTTTATAGACCTAACAACTGTTTACTTACAGGTACTTTACACGTCAGAAGCAACTGCTGCCTTTTTTTGCAACTGGATCAGACACTTTCTTGCTACTTTCACGGATGTAATGAGAGAATTAGCAACAACCTCCTTAGGATCGAAACTCTTTTTCCCTGGTAGATTTTTCAAGACAACTTCCTTGTTCCATAAGAAAATACCATTTGATTTAAAACCATCTTTTATGATATCCTCCGTCTTCTCATTCATATCAAGTAAAAGGTCTTTAAGAAATTAAGGAAACATGGCTTTAGGCACGGTTGCATATTGTGGCTTTCTTATTTTGAAGGCGGTTAAGATTTTATGCCACTTTGACTTCAATTGATGAAAGAAACCAACATCTAATGGCTGGAAGAGATGAGTGGTGTTGGATGGAAGGCATACAAATTTTATTTTCTTCGCAGAGTGTGAGAACGTCACATGTGAAGTGCGAGCTGAGATTGTCACCAATCATCAATTTGGCATCAGGAAGGTTTCTTGCATGAGGCAAGAGCACTTTTTAAACCAGTCTGCAAACACTACACTTTCAAACCAACCATGACTGGTTCTGTTGTACAATGTGCCTGCTGAACAACAACGTTTGTTACAGGACGGTTCTTCCTTAGGTCCCTCTACAGTCCAAGTATCATATAGATTTTCACTCTTGTATACCAAATACACTGGCAGTAGAGTACCAGAAGCCGAAGCACACATCATTACAGTGGTAGATGACTTTGTATGGTTAATCACTCTATCAGAATACTTAAAGCCACGACAAAATATGAGTCTTTTTTCTACCGGGGTCATCAGATAAATTCGACTCATCATATTAGAAGATGTTTTCAGGTGGGATTCCTTCTGAAGTGGTTTTCAGATTATCAAAGTACTTCTCAAGTACTTCATTGGTAACCGGAGCCTTATTCCTATACAGGTTATTTGAAAGACGAGTAGTGAGATAGTTAGCATTTATTTTCATAAAAGAAGAAACCCATTCATCACCTGGGCAATTATTCGTGAACCTCCTCTCCTGGCGACCAAGCCTATCAAAGTAGTTTTTTACTATAGCTTTGACGTCTTCGCAGTTCATAGGGAATCCCCGATCTCCTGTAGTAGCAAGGGCATTTGTTAAATGTCTCTCCTTTTCGGATGACAAAACAGATGGTGTGACAACTCTGGGGACAGCTTATTTCCTAAGATGGTTTCTTATTGTGTTTTTAGAAACACCACACTTTCTAGCACCACCTTTAATTTTTTCACGGGTTTCCTTTATTGATTTAATCCCTTCCGCATGTTATTTTTGGTTTACATCTAAGTAACGCCTAGAGCCTGGTGATTGCTGGTAGTTTCTAGGCATTATGAAGAGTTTTTTTTCTTGTTACAACCAATAACTTACAAGACAGTCAGACACAACTGAAACAAAACACTTTCATTAGCAATCATAACCGACTGGCACAAATTAAAACAAAACAAAACTCAAGAATCATTAATAAAATAACAAGCTAAAATAAATCAGCTGATAACCTTGAAATGATACCACTATAGTCAGCGTTCAAATTAATTACCTGGGATGCTAGATTTTAAAGTTTTATTTCACCAATACTTACATATATAAAATCCACAAATGAACAAAACATGTTTATATGCACATTTTTTCAGGGGGTCATTGTTACCCGAGTGTAAAATAATTGTGGGGTCAATGTTACTCCCTTTAAGAATTTTTTTTCTAAGGTTGGAATTTTTTTTATAAAGATGAAATATTGTTAAATATACATTAAAATAACTAGTTTAGACCATATTTTACTATTTTGTACGTAGGCCTTACCACTTCTTCTGCCAGCAGAAAGTTTATTCGAAATTGCTTTTTTGCGGACTTTCCTTGCCTATGTTATAAGAATTCTACAAATTTATTGAATTGTTCTTTATTTTCATAATATGTGCTTCATAAAGTATAAATATCAAGCTACAATTTATATAATAATAATAATTTTTATTTGAAACCACCTGTTAAGGAGAAAATCAAAGTGGTAAACAGAAATGACCTCAGGGGTCCATGTTACCCCTGGGGGTCAGAACTATCCCGGTTCACGGTACTTATTTATTACGTATTCATTTCCCAAGTAATGCGATCTGTGAGCAATAATGATTAAAATGTGATAGAAACCGACAATACACAAAATTAAGGAAAGTATTTAGGACAAGTCATAGATCAAGCTTCAGCTGCTTGCCAGTCCCTAGATGAGTGGCTTACTTACGTCAGTTGTGCTAGAATGCATTACTGTGTGTGTGGAAAAACACTTTCATTTATTGGACGATTAGTAAAAATCTACTTTCTGGAGAGAAATATACAGCAACCCACTGCATTATTTTATTACGGATCCTAAAACCCTTATTCAATTTACATGAGTCAATAAATTGTTAATGATTTCGTATAGAAAACAAACCTATGAGCTAAACATTCTCACGAGAGGTCGAAGCCAGGGTGTTTCTACCATACCTCAGACAGGTGGCTGGAAGAACTCTATTTAGAGGTTTGAGGTTATAAAATAGGTTATAACGAAGGAAAATGATATATATATATATATATATATATATATATATATATATATATACTATATATATNTATATATATATATACCCTATATCTGGTTAAAAATATCCAGAAATCGATTTGCTTATGCTAATCTTGTTAAAATAGAATAATTTCATAAATCATAAACTAAACCTCTCACTGGTAAAATACTGGAGCGTTTAACATGACATATTAATCATTACTCAACGATGATTTACCTGGATTAGCTTAATCTTATTTGAGCACCGTAGCCGCCATACTTACTAGCTATGGTATACACCTTTCAATACCTAAGGAAATCACATTATTTATATCATTCTAGTCCTTCCTTTGGAAAATCAGTATGACTTACGCGGTGAAGATTAAATCAATTTAAGTCATGGAGAGAAAGGTATGAAAGGGTTTAGTTAAGGAGAGTTTCAATTCTCCTTAATAGGCCTCGAAGACGTGGCTCTCCTAGCAGAGCTCATAAAGTCTAACGAGGGGTTCTAATTCAAGTATAGCTTACCAGAGCATGAGCATTAAAATAAGGTCTTATATAGAATCCCTAAATGTTCACGAATATAACTTGATAACAAGGAGTGTGTTTTTTATTTATAGCTATTAGTACAACAGATCCTAAGTGGTTAAAAAACACACACAGTGTTAATTATCATCCATTTAATTTTTTTAAAAAACCTTAGCTTACATTATACTGGTATAAATATACTTAGAAACTCAAAAATTACTAGATATATAGATAAACTAATACACTAGATCCGAGAAGGATCGATGATAGAACTAACCAAGTCTTTTTTGAACGTAATTGCACTGAATTGCTTTCACACAGTCTGCCCTTCATAGAGTACACAGTACGCACATACGAATGTTTTTATCCTTAACTTTGCATAACTATAAGGGTACATGCAGGATCACTTAAGGTTTTATTAACGAAAATTTTAATCTTTTCCTTAACATAGAAGATACTGCTCAAATGATCAAGTGTATTCACTGGAGCAGATATCTCATCATGGTCTATTTCACCTTCTTATGATTCATAAAGATGATTAGATTTTAACAATCAATGTTTATAGACAGGATGAAGATTTTCGAATGGCCAAGGCGGTTTGGAAGACATCATCATCATCATCATCATCATCATAAGATTGCCACTCATTGATACAGCGTACGTTGAAGATAGTGATGGGCAGAATCGGATGAATAGAATCGATTCATTCGATTCTTTCAAAATCATTCGAATTAAAAAAAATCATTCGAATGAAAACAGTAGCTAACTTGACGCGAGCTGGCCGATTCATTTACCACACCCTTGACAGAATTGCTGAGGAAAATAGACCTTATGATTATGAGTGTTTCCAGGCTATCTCTATACAGGTCTTCATTTCTATTAGGTTCATTTTCAATAAATAGTCCCCATTTCTATACAATAATCGACCTTACGCTTTCGAATGATTCTAAGGTTAATAATACAAAGTTTAAGTTTACAGTTTACAATAGAATAACAGCCAAAAATAATTCGAATGAAAATTACAAAATGATTCGATTATTTTGCTACATTACTACGTGGATTGTTCTTTATCATTTCCTTAATATTTTACCTTCCTAACTAACTAATCGCATATAGCACAAATGGTTTGAGAGATAATTCTTTTTAACGTTGACTTAAATTTATTTAGTAGATAAGTATATACTTTTTATGTATTTAATAAAACATTGACCGGCCGTAATATTCAGATCGTATTATAATTTTATTCACTAAAATAATTTTACGATTGTAAGCTTAAATATTTTTGTTATGTTTAGGAAATATTAAAGGGTAAATTATTTCGACTCTTTTAAACACAAAGGGAAACGTATGTTTCTTATTTAATTATTAATCGTACGCAAAAGTATTTATATTAATTGCGAGCTACTTATTTGAGAAATGCGTTGATAAGCTGCAAACGCAAAGGAATGCATGTTAGGAGATCCGACAGCAGGGTGAAGAGAATAGTAGCACAAAGAAAAACGAGCAACTAGTAACTACTTTTAGAAGTAGTAAATATCCGATTATTACTGACTCTTTACTACTTCTCAAAATCATTCGAATAATTCTTTCGATTCATTCAATTATTTTTCAAAAAATCGAATGATTATTCTATTCTTAAAATCATTCGATTATGCCCATCACTAGTTGAAGAATGAAACATACAACGTATTCCTCATGTCAAATTCCTTCAAAGTTTATAAATAGAACTGAATTCACATATATTGTTTACACAGACGCTTCATTGGAGCAGTAGGCCCTTCAAGCTTAGTCTTCTTAACCTTTCATTTAGATTTACCGATCGGTTTAAGAGAAGGATATATCCGTTTCGTCTTGTTCACTGCATAGACACGACAGTTTATCTAAATTGACAAACTTTTGTGCTCGTTAGTTAGAGTGATGATATGAATCGGGGAAAGGATGGAAGAAACTGTATCGTTCTGTATAGCTCTCATGGCCAAATTACAAATATTTTTCACCATACAAACTTAGTAATTATAATTCATTCGTAGATGAGTTGGACATGTTTATGTAGTGCACGTGTAGAATATAATGGAATGACTGGATCACTTTCCTACACAACGTAACATTTTAAGTGTTCTCAGAGAAGAAAAACCGAGATAAAGCCACTCGTAAAAGTAGTACTTGTCACTGTTTTCGATTATACTTCGAAGTGAGTTTAGCTTAGCTTCTCTGTTACTTAAGAATATATTGTAGATCTTCATTTCTCTCTATTCATATGAGAATTAATCAATTAACCTAGTTCAGACTATGGCTTATCTCCACTCTCCCAAGACATAACCTGATCATGAGAAGTTATCCAAATTCATCTTGCTTTTTTAGCCCCTTTTTAGTCCTGCAAGACCAAGGCGGGCATACAAAATTAAACAACATAAAAAAGGGGGAAATAAATGCTGAGTGAGCAGATAGGACACCCAAAAGTATATATTGTAACACAATATACCCACTCATGTTTACACCGAACCCATCCGGCATTAATGCGCTATCAACAACAAAAGGATTAAAAAATATTTTCAAGACGGTTTTAAAATTTAGTTAAATAAGAGTAGAAGTCAACATGTCAAGAGTTAAATAGATAATGGCAAGTTTTATTTATAAACAATATATATATGATCCATAGAAAACATCTTAGGTAATTATTTTACAATATCATCAATTTTATTCATAAGTCAGAATGACAGAAAAAAATCTGAAAACATAACATGCTTTTTTTAGTAAGGAATCTGAATGTTTACAATAATTTCCATAAGTTGTACGGCCACTTAGTATTTAATATAAATCAGAAGGATTCTGAATATTTGCCAAATCTTTCCTTGTACATAACTTACTATTCATTATAAAATTTCTAAATACGTAATCACATCTTTCCATAGTAAAGTATCTGAACATTTATTAAGTCTGAAGGACTCTGAATATTTATTATAAGTCTGAAGGACTCTGAACATTTATTATACTTTTAAAGGCATAAAGGAACTTAGACTTACAAAGGCCGGAACTTAATTTGAATCTTACAATTTTTGGGGGGGAACACTTAGATGTGCCTGCCAAGTGTATCTGTTCATAGATCTCCTGGTGGTATTTATTCAATATATATTGCTCAGAAAGGGGGGAAATGGGTGTTACACACACAATACATAGAGAGAAAAGAAAGGGAAGCGGTAATAATAGGCGGAGAACATGTGGCGATCAGTCCCAGGAAGGATCCAGAACAGTCTAGTGGCTTCAGCAACCCTCTAGCGCCGGAACATCGTACTTGCGACCACTAATCGTGTGTGGGCACTTTTACATCAAACACGAGAATCGGGGAAAATACTTGAAATGAGCAAGATCGAGTAAAGGTGCGACCGTTCAATAGAACGAAATTTGAAATTGTGTCCACGTAAAATTTCTAGAAGAAGTCATGGTCATAGTCTAGGTTCATATCTTCGTGTGGGAACATAACATTGTTCTGGTAGAGCATAACCATTTTTAAACGAAAATGATCGTAATACATCTTTATAGCTGCAGCATTAATATTGTTTCGTCCTGTCTGAATAGCAAAAATGACGCACACCTGTTTTTACAGCACAGTCGATGATTTCACTATCCAGTCATATTGTATAAAGTTTGGCACGTTCGGGTACTCACACAATCCCAACATATGAAAAGGTAGATTGAGAATTGATTTAATTGAGTAGATTAAGATGATTCAAAGCTTCTGTTTTGATACGTGGTTAGAACCAAGAGATATTATTCAGTCCAAATTGAGATGGTGTGTTTGCAGCTCTAGCAGCATCTCTTTGTATATCATTATTATCATTTATCAAACGCACAAGAACTAGTTAGTGTTCATTGTTTATCAGGATATGAGAATATTCTTTGGATATTTCTAGTATGAGACGTAAAGGGATGTATAAGTCAAAGAAACCGGTTTGAGCATAGTCGGGTAGTCCTTCAAATGTCCAACCTTCATTTTCAAGCTACTTTTCGTCACCATTCCGTAGAAATAGATAGTTCTTTAACTGGGTCAAAATACCTACAACTTTCGATTGATCAATTTTAACTCCATTGATTTCATCGTCTATTCTCGAAAAGAGATGGGTTATCCCAGTTTTGACAATTCTCTAAGTACTATCAGGAACTCAAGATTCAATCTATAATACTCCTCTGATATGCAGAAGTGAACGATGTGGTAGCGTGTATAGTCCTTCTTTCTGAATAGATATACTAAGCTCATTCCCGTTTGTTAAGGCACCAGGGATTTACAAAGAGTAGGGATGGTACTGGAAATTGGTTAAGGCTATCTCGATGACAGAAGGGACTCCAATGTTTAGCATATCAATTACTTTTTTAAGAACTATCCCAAGCGTTGTTAATAGAATTTTTTGACAGACTGATGATAACTCTTTCAATAATCTTCTCTCAATATTTTTAGGAACAAGGCGTTGTTATGGTACGAATAGGTATCTTTTACCAAGATAGTGCTCAATCTCACAATAATACTCGTATTATCATTTTAGCTGTTTTAATGTACATTACAAATGAAATTGATTACAAGTCTTATCTATTAATAGTCCCATCACTGACTCGTTTAAGGTGTAGGCGTAGTTATATAGTTTGATCTCTGTTGTTGATTATATATCCATGTTTGTCTACTAGTCATACCAAGATAAACTCTATGGCTCGTTTCATGACTTGAAAGTGATTTATGTTATTTGGTGTTTCCACTATCTTATTGCCTGGTGAGATCATCATATTGAACTAGTGTATGGTATTACTTGGTTCACCGTTGACGTAAGCTCCACAAGCGAGACTGCATTAAACACAGATCACGTTCACTTGTATGATATTAACTATATTGGTATTAACACTGAAATAAGAATAACTGAGCTGAAAACGAGTAGAGAAGCAAACGTTCCAGGTCGAATAAATTCTATCATTTCATTACAAGGGATGTAACTCTTCAGTGTGTTAAGATCACCAATGATGAAGAGTTGTACAACACTCCCAACTTTACTTCATAAATATCATTCAAAGGCTTCCAGCTCGTAAGTTCCTGGTGGAATGATACACTCTTTACCATCACAATATAATTTATTAATACTTTAATCTGTATTCGTTATGGAATTAAACGTTACAAGGTTGATCAGTCCAATAAAACATTCCTCTCAACGATTCTATTCATTTAGATATGCGTAAAATAATTCTCTGTCAAATTTGAACTTTGACCTGTCAATGTACGTATAATAAATATGTTAGCTAAGATTGATCTTGCCAAATCTTTAACTTCAGCATAAGTGATATCGTGTTCTTTACAAGGTTGGTCTAACGAGCTGACTCCAGTATCATCTTGTTTCAAAGTTTTGGTAGCTTGGTACCTGGTGCGCAATTTTGCTAACCGTATACATGAAACTCGAACTGTATTTTATTCAGCATACCACCTACCCGTCTTCGCTTCATGCCTTGTGATGAATCATGTATAATATATATATATATATATACTATATATATATATGTACTATATATTACCTGTTAGTGACAATGATCACAAAGCAAGAAGGGCACTACCTCGAAGACACGGCATGTCGTTACCGTTGTTTAAAGATGTGTGTTCATTCTGCTGGACGAACAAGTATGATTTTATATTCTTTGGTGAGGATCATGAGATCGATAATGGATGTTACCCCTGTGATATCATTACGTTTATCCTGAATGATTAATACTTGTATGGTCTCATTTTATGGATATATATCATTCTATTCTTATTGAAAATTTGTCAGAGTCTCTACAAACACAAATCTACTGGTGAGACAAAAGGGTATCTAACTCTAATTCCTCAAGGATTTAACGATGCAGGATTGAGTATAATCATCAACATATAAACGCCTCTCCCATCTTAAGATGTCCGTAACACGACTTATATTGATTTCATAGATGTGAAACATAGTAGCGATCAGATACTTGCTCTCAACGTTACCGAGGACATGATTGAAAGATGTGTAGATTTTCTTGTTGAGAAAATGGATCAGCTAAAGAAGGAGATGGTATATAAGGAGGAGCGGATCAGCAAAGCTTAGAGAGAACTTAATTCTTTAGGTCTTAAGATGAAAAATTAGAAGATTATTTCGCATAACAGGCTGATACATACTCTGAACTGCATAGTATTAAAACGAGAGGGCTTATGTATATAGATGATGATCTTTATTTCTTCAAGAAATGTGTTCCCAAACGCAACAGCGGACAGCCAAAATCAGCTTTGGATGCAATATTTAAATATTATGCTGATTAAAATAGAAAAGGGGGTTTGACCTACATCTCCTTTGAATCATAACCTCTGAGAAACATTCGAGATATTTTATACTTAAACTTACGAATAAACCTGAATATTATTTTATGAAGGTTGGGATCATATCTCATATTGTTTTTAATATGAAGGAGGTCATCTGCATATTAACCTTATACCTATCAAACCATAGCCTTTCAAGGTCATGTTAAAGAAATGTTCACCTGTTGCTCTTACGATTGTCGTCATCCCCGATTGCTATGAGTACTCACGTATCCTTTTATGATAGGGCCCATTTGAGGGTGATAGGGAGGAAACTGGGGGAACGGATTTGGCGAGTTACCGCGGGGAAGTGGGCAGGAAGGCAGGTTTGGTGAGCTACCACGGTGAACTGGGTAGGAAGGAAGGTTCGGCGAGTTATCGCGGTGACCCGGGCAGAAAGGAAGATTCGGTGAGTTACCGCGGTGAACTGGTCAGGAAGGAAGGTGTGGCGAGTTACCGCGGTGAACCGGTCAGGAAGGAAGGTTTGGCGAGCTACCGCGGTGAACCAGGCAGGAAGGAAGTTTATGATGGGTATTTTAGACGCGAAAAAGTACACGCGAACACTTAACGGTGGTTTATTTCCCCAAGGGGGTTGTTGTCCAGCGCGGAGCTGTGCAACTGATGACTGATGTCCACTATCTGTCCGTCTGCTCTTTTTATCCCCCCTATTTGGGTGGTTAGGGACGGTTCATCTCAATGCCAAGTGGCCACGAAGAAAGGGAGGGGGGTGTTTGGCTAACCTTAGCCCCTGAGGGGTTGAACAGAGAAGGTGTGAAGAGTGATAGAACCCGACGGGCCGCTTTGAGGATGCAAGGGCGTTACAGAGATTGATAAAGAGTAGAGGGGTGGTAAAAATCCCCCCCATACTCGCGAAAGAGCTCTTGCATCCACTTCTTGATTGATACAATAATATTGACATAGCTTAACAACTATTTAATGACTAAGTACAAAGGTGATAAAAATACATACTAAACACAAGATACATGCATTACACATTGTAATTGTTTCCAGAGTTAAAACTATAATTAATTACCTTATCACGTAGGCAAAGACTTCTGGGTCATCCTTATTTACACAAACTTATCGGTTCGTAAATAAAACGATAATGAACCATCAATGGAGTTAATTATAAGACGCACTCTGCGGGAATAACTACAAAATATTGTTTATTAACTTTATGCACACTTATGGTGGGCAATGTTGCCCCAACACGTCACTACACTTCTTCCTATGGTCCGCGGATACTGGAACTTGGACTGGGCTGAGTTTGAACGAATCTACAAGGAGTTTTGGGTCGATGGTTTGTATCTGAGGCTGGTGGTTCGGTAGGCGTGGCCTCCGGGAGTTCTTCCGGGGTGGCCCTTTTGGTTTCGGGGCGGATCGTATCTGACCATGATGTACCTTTCTTCGTTGACCATGTGGGTGAGTTACCCAGTATCCACTCCTATTCTTTCTTCCACCGTGTATGGTCCGTCCCATTGGGGATGAAGCTGGCGTGGAATCCTTCAACAACATTGGAGAGGTTCTGGGTTTTTACCAGGACTTGATCAAGACGTTTAAACTGTGTTGCCTTCCTTTTAGGCTCTTGCGCGCACCATTGTTGATACTGTTTCGGGTAACTTCTTGCCTTTTCTTTTCTCCACTGGGCATTGTTGATAGGATCATCAAGTACGCTGTTATCTTTGATACCATTTTGATTATCTCTGTTGGAGAATCTCCACTCTCCAGGTCGGCGTAGGGTATGCCCATACAAGAGCTGACTCAGCGTCATACCTGTCGCCTCATTTCTTCTACAGCGTAGAGTGAACAAGATTTGGGGTAGGTGGAGGTCACATTCCCGGTGATATACCTTTCTTCAAATCTTGAGTTCTTCTCTCAGTTAAGTTGGCCTGGTGGTGATACACTGGTGTGTTACAGGGCTCTGCATCCTAGCGATGGCAGACGCTTGTCCAGGAGTGGCTATGAAACTGTCTTCTGTTGTCCGACAGTATCACCTTTGGCTATCCCCATCGTGGAAATACCTATTGCTCGAGAGTCCATATCAATGCTGGAGCTTCATCTTTCGGGTAGGTGGGTTGATTTCCTGCTTGGGTCTCCCATCGTATATGTCTTTTCTGGCATTCTTAATCTTGTTGCATTTCCACAACCTCCTTATATAAGGGCCCCTGGTTGGCCTCGAGATTTTGAAGAGACAGGGGTTCCATAAACTCGGGCTTCTTCCTTCTAGGGGATATCATCCGCTCCCAGTTGTAATTTTCGCGTCCGGCGAGTTCAAGATCTGGATGGTGCGACAGAGCGTCAGGATGTTGATTTTATCGTCCTGGACAGTGTTCTATTGTGAAACAGAATTCTTGTAGCAGGAGAGCCCATCGGGTGAGCTTGGTTCATTGGTTGATCATTGAATTAAGCCAAGATAAGACTCTGTTGTATGTACGTAGATAGTGACGGTACATTTTGATTCCCCACATCACAGCAAGATACTCTCGCTCGTTGCTGTGGTAACGCTGTTCTTTTGGAGTGAGTTTCACACTGGCATGGCTAATAATGTGGGGACCACTACCAGGGTTGTTCTAGTATAAAACGGCTCCAAGTCTAGTACCACTGGCTTCTGTCTGGAGGATGAAAGGTTGGCCTGGTTTCGGTCTCTTGAGAGGTTGGGGTTGGTGAAACTCTAACTTGAGCTTTTGGAAGGCTTCTTCGATTTCCATGGACCATTTCCAAAGGGCGTTGGCCTTCAGTAGGTTGGCCGGGGTGTAGTAGTAAGTTCGGCCATTTTAGGTAAAAACTCCCGGAGCCAATTACAGAGACCAAGAAACTGTCTTAGCTCTCAGCGGTTCTTGGGGGTGGGGGCGTGAGTAATAGCTGTGATAGTCTGTGACTGCGGTGCTTTCCATAGTCAGTTACCAGATGTCCCAAATATTCCAAGGTAGTTTTTCCGAAGTGGCACTTGTGTAGGGAGCAAGTGAGTCCATGTAGATTGAAGCGTTCCAAGACCTTTGTTTGATAGGTAACTCAGATGTTCCTCCCACGTACGTGAGTAAATGATGAAGTCATCCAAGTAGGCGAAGCAAAATCCCCTATTTACCCACGTAGGACCTCTTGGCTCGTGAGTAATTGGAAGGTGCTGAGAGCGGTTTTGAGTCAAAGTGGCATGACGGTGAATTGTATAACTTCTCCTTCAGGTGTGGTGAAGGCTGTGAGATATTTAGCGTGGGGATGTAGAGGCACTTGGCAGTACCTTGACTTCATATCTAAGGTTTAGAATATCTGGGCATCTCCAATGTCTCGTAAGGGGTCATGGAGGTTCACTGAGGGTGGTGGTGCGTCATCAGTGGCTACATTGATCCTCCTGTAGTAAATACAGAAGCGTGGAGTTTTGTCATTTTTCTCAATCATAAAACAATTGTGGAGTTATACTCAGATAGGTTGGGCTCCACGATGGCTTGTGATTTCATGTCTTGGACTTGTTCCTTGATGATGGCGCACCTTGGGGCAGAATGACAGTACGGCTTGACGAATATCAGCTCGTTTGTCTTTAAGTTGATGTTGTGTGTTGCACTCCAGATTCTACGGAGAGGTCCTTGAGTAGAAAAGATGGCTCGGGGATCGTTGAGGATGGTTAGTAGTTTATCAGCATATGGAGTGGTGGCGTCATCATGGACATCCGATAGGGCTCGTCGTTTGGCCGTGCTGTCCAGCATAGCGTGCGTCGTTCGTTTACTCCAAAATGTAGATTTTGAGACTTGTAGTCCAGTACGCATTTCTGCTCAGCTAGTCATGGTTGTTATAATAACAAAGACTACAATAAGAATTGAAATGAATATTTAAAGTTGAATAGACGAAAATGATGTAAATGTGTAATCAGTTTAATACAAGAGATTGAGCAATATACTAAAGTAAACAATGATATGGGATAATAATGTAAACCCCACTGAAAAGAAGAAATGGCTCAAATTCAATTACATCGGTCCGGAAACACATCGCATCACCAATATCATCAAAAAATACAATCCTAATATTGCTTTTACAACCAATAATAATATCAAGAAAAACCTCAACAATATTAATCTTAACAGAAGTGACATCTATAAGAAGAACGGAATCTATCAACTCACTTGCGAATGCAACAGCATTTACATTGGTCAAACAGGATAAACTTCAGAACACGTTATAGAGAACATATTCCTGATTTCAAATACAATAGAAACAAATCAAAGTTTGCCGAACATCTTAAATATTCTAACCACCAACCAAGACCCATTGAACAATGTCTCAAACCCCTTTATTTCGCTCACAAAGGACCCATGTTAAACACCGCTGAGAATTTTTTCATTCATGCAGCTACTCTTCAGAAAAAACCCATTCTTAATGAACAACTCCAATCATCCAACCAAATCTTAGTTAATACATTAAAACGTCTACCTAAGCATATTAAAGTATCCAACCCGTCATCCTGCTCTACCCTCCATCGTAGCTAAATGGCCCGTTCGAGCCGGAGCCGAGAAGATGTAGACCACTTTCTCTTCCTTAATCCCATCCATTTTTCCGGTTATTTTACTCTCTCACATCCATTTTTTCAAACATTATCCCACACTCCATCATTCAACTATTTTTCTAATCAGGTTGGCTGTACTGATTTTTTAACTTTCTTTTTTATCATCGCCCCTCTCCACTGACTTCAGTCCGCTTCCTAAGTTCGATCTCATCGTGTCCTACCACCCTTCGGACTCCATGATTATGGTGCGTCCAATTGTTAGCACCGAAACATGTCGGTAAAATAGAACTTCTGTAGACATCATCATTACAGGAATATCAATAACAAAGGAGTAAGGGAAGTCAATCCCAACAACAAGACTGTGATAATTTTTACATTTATTTATATTCATTTCATGTTATTAATGTTTTTATGAACTTAGATTTAGATATTTAAATTAAATGAGTTTAAAGTTTCTAATTCTATTAAACTAATTTTAAGTGTATTATAATTAGTCAACACTTATATGTATTTCCTATTAACTATATTTATTTATACTTTTTTATACTTTTAATCTGACCTGCATTTCATTTAAATATGCCAACTATGTTTGTACACAGTATTTTTAGTCCACTTTCTATCCCATATCATTGTTTACTTTAGTATATTGCTCAATCTCTTGTATTAAACTGATTACACATTTACATCATTTTCGTCTATTCAACTTTTAATATTCATTTCAATTCTTATTGTAGTCTTTGTTATTATAACATACTCTAAACTCCTTACGAAAGATTATTTTTAGAATGTTTTCTAAAATGTTAGCCATGGTTGTTTAAGGATCAATGGCTCCCTGAGGTCACGGGTGACCAGACAGGTGACTGAAATGGATAAATATTGGATGGTGAGAGTGAAGCGTACTTCGCCTTCAATGGGGAGAGTGCTTACTTCCTTCACTATGTATACTGGCGTTGGGAAGGAGAATACCGGTGTATGATCTTGGGTTGGGAGATAGTTGGCTTGCAGGAAGTTTGCGGTGGTGGCAGTGTCGACGAGGGCTAATAGTGGTCTAGATGTGGTCTCTACCTGTATCCTAGGTAGTGGGGCTGGAGATTGGTGAGTGATTACTGAGATGATCGTAGGGGCTCCTTGTTCTGACTCGTTGGGGGTGGGGCGCAGCTCCCCTCCAGTTAATAATTTTCCTGGTGGCTTCTTTATTGTCCGCGCCACCGTAAGACTGGAAAATCTCGATAAAAGTGGTATTCGGGGCAGTGGTGGCATCTTGGCGTGGAAAATCCCTGATCCAGAGGGTTACGGTTCATTCTTCCAAGAGGTGGGAAGGGGAGCTTATGGTTTTGGGTGGTCCTTCTCAATTGCTGTGGCTCTGTCTACAAGTTCTTCGATGATAGTTGGAGGTAGGGTGTGCAGGAACGTTCGGATCCCCGGTTTGATTAGCTTGATGATTAATGGGATCACGTCTGAAGGTTAAGATGCCGGCAGGAGTCACTGGTAAAGTTGCATCTTCTGGTGGATGAAATTCTCCAATGATTCGTTGGGGTTCTGGGCCTTTCCATAGAGTTCTGTTTGGAGGGCGGCCAAGGTTGCTGGATTAGCAAATCGTGAGGTGAGTTGAACTGTTCCCAGGTGCCGATGAATTTGCCAAACTGGTCCCATCAACGGGTGGCTTCTGACTTAAGCTGGTGACGGAATATCGGAACCCAACCTTGAATTAGAGTGTGGGCTGCCTCTAACAAGATGGCACAGTCATGGATGAATCTGGTGGGATCTTCATGACCTCTTCAGTGGAATTTGGGCAGTGAGGGTGGGTAGCCAATTGTTTGGTTGGATGGTATTGGGTGAGAGAGCGTATTTTGGACGTTGGTGTTTGTACTGGAGCTGGGTGGAGGTTTAATTAAGCAAGGTGGGCAGTGGAAGGTGAGGCCAGTGAGGTCACGTGCTTCGTACGCCCATCCCAAGCAGGGGAATAGTAGGTGAGAGTGCAGCTCTTACAGCTAATATCATTTTCGCTCTCTCCGGAACAGTTAGTTGCGGCACAGGGTGGAGATGGTGGCTGGGCTCGGCATGGAACGCAGATGTATTCCAGTCCTGCTGTGTCTCTTGCTTCATCCGCTTATCCAAGACAGATATGGTGGTACGGTTTCTGGTATCTGTCACAATTTATGAAGTGGTGGTCCCCTCCTGGGGTGCATGAAGTGACAACGCACTTTTGGCTTCCTGTGAGAACCATCTTAAGGGTAAGATTGGGTGCCACTGGGTGTTTATTCACTCTCAGAAGTGTAGTGTATTGGGGCGTGGTCTCGCGGTGGTCCTAAGAACGTTTATTCTTTCATAAGAACGTTTATTCTTTCACTAGCCGTGTAGTTTGTCCCACGATCAGCCGTCAAAGAATGTCATTATCCCCGATTGCTAATCGTACTCACATATCCTTTTATGATAGGGGCCATTTGAGGGTGGTAGGGAGGAAATTGGGGGTAGGGGTTTGGCGAGTTACCGCGGGGAAGCGGGCAGGAAGGAAGGTTCGGTGAGTTACTGTGGTGAACCAGGCAGGAAGGAAGGTTCATTGACTTACCACGATGAACCAGACAGGAAAGAAGGTTTGGCGAGTTGCCGCGGTAAGCCGGGCAGGAGAGATGGTTCGGCATGTTACCGTGATGAACCGGGCAGGAAGGAAGGTTCGGTGAGCTATCGTGGTGAACCGGGCAGGAAGGAAGGTTCGACGAGCTACCACGGTGAACTGGTAAGGAAGGAATGTTCGGCGAGTTACCGTGGTGAACCGGGAAGGCAGGAAGGCTCGGCGAGATACCGTGGTGAACCGGGCAGGAAAATAGGTTATGATGGGCTATTTAGACGAGAAAAAGTACACGCAAACACTTAACGGAGGTTCATTTCCCCAAGGGGGCTGTTGTCCAGCGTGGAGATGTGCAACGGAATACTGACGACCGCTATCTGTCTGTCTGCTCTTTTTATCCGCCCTATTCGGGGGGTTCGGAAGGGCTCGGCTCGCTTCNGGCCACGAAGAAAAGGGGGGGGGGTGCTTGGCTAGCGACCTTAGCCCCTGAGGGGTTGAATAGAGAAGGGAGGAGAGGGTTAGAGCACGATGAACTGCTTTGAGGATGCAAGAGCGTTACAGATGGGTGGTAACACGCTATATGTCCAGATGTATCTTGCATACGAATAAATTTAACTTCTAGTATTTACATTTTATACAATATTCGTATCTTTCATAATGCCAAAGAATGTTGCCACATCAAAGTGTGTAAGGTCATTAAACGAAATATACATAGTGACATGAGCATTACATGAGTCTGATATTGTCAAGATATAAACTTTAAAGACTATCATGGAATCGCTAAACAAGATGAGGAATATGGTTTCTGTAAGATCAGATCTCCAGTCTTATTCATGGGAAGGTAGAGAATGAGTAGGAGTAGGAGGAAGACTATCTGAGAGAAAGTCTAACAGGTATCTATTGAATTCTTATCTTCACACACATTTCTGTCTTGTTCTGATAGAATATATGGTGTTTGTTACGATGGTGGCTTGACCAAGCTTCGTGATATTATGTTCTGCTAGATGAAAGTGATGGTACAGTAGTTCTCAATAATATCATGTTTCCTCACACCCGAGAAGATTTAGAATTACTCTTAAGAAAAAGCCTCTGCATTATACTAAGAAGTATCTCAACGTCTACAATACTATTTTTGAGGAAATGAATGCACATCGATTGAGGAATGAAACTTATGGTCGTTTTAAGTCAAGCAGAGGACCGAAATATTCCCCCATAATTAAACCTATGTACTCTGTGGACAAGCTCAAGAGAGAATGATTATACAATACGTATAGAAATAGAGGGTTCGATTACACCTATTGGGATGATCCTAATGATTTGGTTGACCGAATACCACTCTTGCATTCAATGACTAGAGATATCCTTTGGCGCATGATATTGACATTTTTTCTTTCATCGTAGAATTACGTAAGGCTGGGATCATACTATAAGCTATTAATAATATCTTGTTACAGTCTATAATCATGTATATTTTCAAGTATGAGATTGCACGTGAAATTCATCATCTTGCAAGACGACGTTGTGCTATAAGACATATCAACACACGAGGGTTGAACGAGTTATTTCAGGCTGATCTCGTAGAGATGATACCTACTCTAGATCAAAAAGTACCTTTTCACAGTTATTGATGTCTATTCTAAGAGGGTTTGGGCTGTACCTGTTAAGGGTAAGAGAGGGAATAACGTTGCCAGAGCTATGGTATATATTTTTGATAAGTGACTGCAAATGGTTTATTCATACGATATCTGCAAACGTATAATGGAACTTAAATTTAACAATACTGATTATAAAACTCTCATGGCAAGGGAGAGGATCACTCAATATTTGATCTACAGCAATGTTAAGGCTAGCATGGTGGAACGATTCAATCAAAGGCTTAAGGACACGATAAAGACAAAATTCCCGTCTAAATGCTCGTATTTATTGACCTATATGATCTATTCTTCACTAAACGAATACAACCAAACTGTATACTTGACTATTAAGAGGAGACCTACAAACTTTAAGGACGATAGTCATCTAAATACCATCTCTCATTGTTTCAAAATTATAAGTCCTGAACCTAACAATTTAAAAGTAGGTGTATTGTAAGCATAAATTTGATTTAGAATAGATATTACACCAACTGGTCGGTAGATATGTTCAAGATATATAAAATGCTCGTGATCAATCCTTGAACTATCCTTCTCAAATATTTAAGAAGTAAATTCATCATGGGAGTAATTTACGCTAAGGAGCTTAGTAAGCCATCACATCCTGACGTTTACCATTTAGAGAAGATAATCAAATGTGTAGGACATAGATCTTAAGTCATATGGCTAATGTTTGACGCTACACATAATTCATGGATCCATACAGATAGCATGTTCTAGCAAAAATGACTTTCCTTGCCTCTCCTTCTCCTCGAAGGGAGGACATGGAGTTTTATAAGACTGGGCGCAGACTTTCACAGCTACCACAATGTTACGCAGTCTGGGGTATATGCTGGAGGAGTTGAGAGATGTGAAGATCGGAGTGAGATAATTTAAGATATACCATCGAAGAAGATGAAGAAAGAGGCTACCTGGAAACGTGGGATTCAACAGTCCACTGGCTAGTTTTACATAACCCCGAGATGTATAAGCTGAGCCAGAATGTGAAGGGCTACGACACCAACTGATCCAAGTCCTGATCCTGAAGACGTTTCCGTGCTAACAGCAGTCGATATCAAACCAGTCGACGATCCAATCCTCGGGTTTCAGCATGATGACGGCTGGGATGTCGCCATGATGAAGGATTTTTTTTTTGTTAGGGGTATTTCATGTACATATGTACTTTATTTATTTCATATGGACTTGTATCATTAATCATGCTCATAAAGCGATGGTATGCCGTGTAGTCTGGATGGAATAAGGAGGACTAGGGCAGGATGGGTATAGTCCGGATAGAGCTGGAAGAGCGTGGACTGAATAGAGAAAGAAAGAATCAAGGATGACAGATGAAGGAAGCGTATATTATATTGGAGAAACGACAGAGCAGGGAGAAAGAGGGTTAGAGGGATATGGTCTGAATTGGGAGAGGAAGAGCAAGAGTTGGCAGGAAGGACACCCAGAAGCTATCTCCCTTTGATGACGTAGCTTGGACATCTATCTGCGCAGGCGCAAGAACTATCTAAGCTGCTGATAAACTGATAAAAACACAGTATGAGGAGTTAGACACTTTTTGATACCATCATACCAGAACTAGAACACTGATGATGAAGGGCAGGGGGTTTGATCTCCTGAGATTTGGACGTGCTGAGTCATACAACGATCGTGGTGTTTGATTAATTAGTGGTTCAATGTTGTAGCATAACAGTAGATGGCAAATAAGATTACCTGTAATCTGTAAACAATCTTATTTGCCAAAGAAACACTTTTTTATTAACTAATATGAATATGACACAACAAAATTATAAACAAAAGGGACTGTATAATAATCTATATTTTTCGTCAACCTCGGTGGTCTTGGGATAAGGTCTTTGCTTTACGAACCGATGGTCGTGGATACAAACACAGATGTGGTCGTGGATACAAACACAGATGTGGTCGACGTATTTTCTTGACTGATAAGGATCCGTAATACAACTTCCTTCGGAGGGAGATGTAAAGCTGTCGGTCACATGTCCATTGTCGCATGTTAGCTATTCTCGTGTGCTGATATATTCAATCGGTTCAAAAAGTGAGCGTTAAATACCTAAAATAAATGAAAAATATAATTTCTATTTGGATTTTAGGATGAAAGTTCTATTGTAATTTATCTTTGGTCTTGAAGTAATAACTTAAAAAATAAATAAAAATGGAGCTAAAACACGATTCTATTCTTCATAATTTTTATTTAACGTGTTTTGAATGTTGAGTTGTTCCTCTAGAACTACACCAAATTTCAACTTTCTGGCATATTGTGAAATACTAAAAATCTACAAACCAGTATATATGTATATATACAAGACAAACATAGATATGCTGAGACTTGTAGAACACACTCTTAGATTTATTTGCAGCTAAGTACTTGTTTGTAAGATTTTAAGATTTATGAACTCAATAGAGATGAGGAATGTTGAATTTTAGAGGAAAGGCATTCGAATTTGCGTGGAGGAAGAGTGAGAAGGCATGTAGGAAAATTATCCCTTCATAGGCTACACTAGAAAAAGATTCGAACCCTGATCTCCCCTTCACCAGCAGTCCAGTATAGCATGAGAGTGATGTGTTAGACCAGGCAACCACCGATCTGGGTAAATTATTTAATAATTCTTATTATAGTTTTCTCCACGTCTAATTACTAGACTAGATATAGGCATTTAAATACCCTAACGGATTAGGGAGTTAGAATTTAGAGGAAATGTACTAGTATTTGCGTGTAAAGAGTGTGAAATCATTTAAGAAAAAAACACCTTCAGTACATCACACTTGGATTAAAAATTAATCCTTTCTTTCACGAGCAAACCAAACTAGATGAGCTTGACTTTAAGTAAACGTGCCTATCAGTACGGCCGACTTATAGATCTACATTTTTCTCAAAAAATACTTGTAAATGCTAAAATTTCATTTGTGTATACAAGATTTTGCATAAAGATTTATTAACCATCATTTTTGAATTTATCACAAGCTACAAGTGAATTTACTTGTAAATTCCAGACTTGTAGTTTTAGTAAACATATCCTTGTTTTAGCTGCTCGCGTCAGACGGTAAACGTCGTTTGCGTTGTGTTGTGTAAACGTTACCATAGCAACCGATGAGGCCTCGTTGTTTGGGCATGACGTGTCTACTTGCTAGGTCTTGGGATACTATTCTATTTGACACTCTCCCCACTGAATACGCTGTTGTGTATTCGTTCCCACTTTTTAGGGCTCGGGGAAGGTAGAGTAGGGGAATAAATCCGACCGATCAATACTTTGACTTTCATTTTTCGCTGAAGCGACCGGCAAACTAACATCTCATGCAGAAGCCTGCTTGAAGCGTTTCATTGGTCACGTTCATATCACTGTACTCAAAGACGTGGAAAGCTCATTTCTCTATAGGGAGAAGGGTACGCTAACAAATTCTATGGGGTCCAAACTCCCCCCTCCCAAACCCTGCTCTTTCTTTCAAACTTTTCATAGTTTTAAAATAATGTTTGGAATAAATAGGTGTGTGAGGGAAAGGTAGTACTCCACTTCTGATGTTGTTCTGTTATTTAAGCTGCTCTTTCCTTAGGGTGATACCTCAAGTAAGATCTTACAGGTGATAGCATTTTCTCGGACCCCACATACTCGGAATATTTATAGAAACGTCCTTTGTTTTCCAATACCATATGAATGTTTGAGAAAAGAAGAACATTATTTGAAATGTTGACAGAGCTAATTTTACAATAGGAAGTTTTACAAGGTGTATCTTGAAGGTGAATATTATAATATTTATTAACTAATATTTGGTGTTTGTAATATACAATTTAAACTGTAGAAAGAGAAACAAAACTTACGTATTTGTGAGACCCCCTTTAAGGTGGCGTCCAACAAATTCCAGAGAGGGCAGTTAATCCTATGGGGGNNNNGGTGATGGTGTCCGCACCACCATTCTACGTCCTTGAGTGTACTGGTTTCATATTTGCATTTAGTATTATGTTACATTATTAAAGCTACTACTGATAAATATGGTATTGGGAGGATTTTAACCTTAAGAAGGGCATTGTCCTTAAATATATAATGAATTGTTTTGTCAATCCTTGAGTGGTCCAATGCATCCATACGATCCACTAAACTATAAACCATACTCATTATACAAGAAATCTTGGCCTCGAGGTGTGACCACATTATAGTGGTATTTGTATCAAGTTTGAAGGAAATCTTTCAAAGTTTTTCTGCTGTAGCCCTAGGAACATAAAACGTCCAGATCCATCACACACTCAATACCAACATTTTTTCCCGATTACTTTCGCTTTCTAAAAAAGTAAAATAGGCTCATATCTAGACTAGGGAAACGGACTGCATGATTTTTTTTTTCATATTTTGTATGTGCCTAGCGTCTTACTACCTGTTCGGCTACCCAAGTATTTATATAAACTGGCTAAGGGGACTGCCTAAGTAGCTAATATAGTGCCAAGACGATGTTGTATTTAGATAAAATATTGACAAAACCTTAAAAAGTGGTTCCTTCACTAGTTTTATGTTTGTTGTAATGCACAAAACTATTTTTTATGTCCTTATACATAATACACTTGTAAACCCAGTTTGAAAGTTATATTATTATTAGCACCGCGTCTTACTACCCGTTCGGGTTATACGCACTTGAAAGTTATAATTTTCCAATCTGAAAAGTAAAAAA
>CABFVZ010000041.1:1023352-1035303 GCA_902151445.1 Timema monikensis
AAAAAAAAAAAAAAAAAAAAAACTTCCCATATTTTGGTTGAAAATTAAAAGCCTAGGAAACGAAAGGAAGGAATGTTGAATGAATCTTTGTGGATTGACTGATATAATTTAACAGGAGGTCACTAAACAAATTGAATGCCTTACAACGAGAATAGTTCACCTCTACTTTTATCAGTTTTACAGGAGAGCTAAAAAATGGTTTTAAATTATATCAGAAATTTTTAATTCAAACTAAATATTTTAATGAGGTTATCTATAATATTAATATTATCTTAAATTTAATTTACTCTCTAAAAAAGTACTCATTTTATGGCTACAATTTAATTACCATTGGAGATGGCCCCTTTTTACATAGATTACAAAAGTTAACATTATTTCTTTAAATACAAACTCATATTTAATTGTAATCAAAATATGTGAGTGATATAGTAGAATAATCACTATATGTTTACATACACACAAATAATTTTCTAACTCAAAAAAGTATTTTAATATATTTTGGATGATTAAATATGTTTTGTTAATAATAAAATATTCATTTGATACATTAATGAACTTTACTTTCTCATATCAAGAGAAAGTATTTTAATCGTCAAAAAAATATATCTCGAGATTACGACGAATCTTTACTTTTTTTTTTTTGTAAACCTGAACCAAAAAACCAAAAAAGTGGCTTATACAATTCTGTCTGTCTGTCTGTCTCTCTGTGTATCGGTCCCTGGCCACGGATCCTAAATGGTTAGATGGTTTTTGTTCAAATTTAATATTTAGATTTTACAGGGCTATATCCTGGGATATTTATTATATTTTAACCCTAGACCTTATGTTAAAGTTAGTTTTCTGTCTAGTGATTTTTTTAAAATTACAAATATTTTGAAAATTGCTCTAACGACTTTGTTCAAAATACATATATGGGATTTGTTTGACATGACAAATATAAATGTATCATTCGTTTTCAGCCAAAATTTTTTTGAAAGGTAGTCAGTTTACTGAAAAGAAATTCTTGAAAATTTCAAACATTTCAAAGATAGCTCTAACAATTATTTAAAATATACATTATATATGGGAATTGTGTGGTATTACAAATAAAACTGTTTAATGGTTTTTGGGATTAAAAATCCCCTTATTTATGAGTAGTCTACTGATGAAGGATTTTTCTAAATTTTTTAATATTTTTAAAATTGCTAAGACGATTTGGTTCCAAAGAGGTATCTTGGGAGTGTTTGACATGACAAATAATACTGACTACTGTTTTTGGGGGTAAAAATTTGTCTTTAAATGACAGATTTGTCAAAATCTTGAATTATTTTATAAGTGACTTTAATTATTTGGTTCCAAATGCGTACCTTGGGGTTGTTTGACATGAAAAATAACACTTTATACTAGTGTTTGGGATTAACATTTGTTTAAGGGTGGTTAACTGGTTTTGAAAAAATTAGAAATTTTTTAATATGGTTAAAATTATTTGAATGGGTATCCTAAATTTTAAGTTTTTTAGAAAATAGATAATTATTTCTATTTGTTTTTCACTTAAACATTAATTTAACATTTTAGTTTTTCATATCAAGATGAAGTATTATAATCATGAACATTTTTGACTTAAAGGGTAGTTTATTGCTCAGTAATTTTAAGAATTTGAAATTTTTCGAAAATATCTTTAAAACAATTTATTTAGTTTAAAATGGACATCCAGAGAGAGGTTTACTTCCAAAATAACACTGTATAGGTAAAATTTAGCTAAAAGGTAACTTACTTATAAGTGTTTTTCGAAAATACAAATAAATAGAAATGGTAAAAAAATGTTAATGTATATTTGTAAAGTGTTTGGCCTCACAAATTAAAATGTATACTTGTTTTTGGGATATAATTTTTTTCAGTGTAGTTTACAGATTACTGTATTTTCAAATTGGAATTTAAGAAAATTGGCTCTAGCGATTTGGTTCAAAATGGGTATCTATTTTTTTAAATTAAAATAAACATAAAAATGTTTTTTTTTCTAAAAAAATCGTTTTTCATTTTACTGATTTGGTTTTTGTAAATTTAATTTAGAAAAATAGTGAAAGCGATATTGTTTAAAATTGGTAGTGGGGGCGAAAGAAAGTGGATTTCACAATTATATGTCTTTCTTTTCTCCGCTGCTCTCGTAGTGAGTGGACGTGTGTGGACATGTGTGGACGTGTGTGGACGTGTCTGGAGCTTTTCTATGTTAAAGTGGTGTGCTTCGACGTGAATTTTGTGTTATATTAATCTAGAGGATTTTTTCTTATACTCGTGTACATTGATGTGTGTTGTGTCGTCCTCCATTTAAGTGGCGGTCAATCAAGTGTACCGGGTTTGGAGCCTGGACCAAATGGGATGTTGTCGAACATGCAAACTTGCAAATTATTCTCAATAAAGTGTTGAATTATTTGGTTAGTTTGGGGTAATGTTGTGAGACCACATAATATTTGTTATGCGTCTAACATATGTGATGGACGAGTGTTTTTGTTTATGACAAATTAAAATAGTGTTAATAAAATGTTAGAATATGGGGGGAGTGTTTGCTAAAGGTTTTCGGTGCTCTCTTCCCGGACACGTGACGAGGAACTGTTCACAAGTTGTGTCAGCCACCGAGCGATCAAGTGAGCCTCGCCGAAACTCTACCGTTATTGATGATGTCGCTGAACTAGCAAAATGACGCGTTGAATGAGTCCAGAGACGACGCTGACTGTTCAGTCAGTTAATGTGCCATCTGTTTAGTATGTACCAGCTGTTAGCATACTTAAAACCCCTAAACATCCCCTCAGTCACTTTCAGAGTCACAACAACAACAACAACAACAACAAAAGAGAGGTGAGGTCACAGACAGTTCTGTAGTATTTGGTAGTGTGGAAACTGATAGTATATTACAATGTGGTCAAAAGCCTCCCGATGAAGTGAGTGACTTTCACATTGAGGATAGTATTAGGGAGTTTTTTATACCACCTAGTGTTATCAGCTCTATTGCCAGGAAATTGTCAGTTAACGTTCTTGAGGACACTAGTGAGGACGATGTAAAGCGTCAAGCCTAGAACATAATGATTACTCTAATGATCATTGATCCGTTGTGTCAAAATTTTCTTTGAGCTCCCAGGAAGAAAAATTAAGAGTCAAAGATATTTTGAGTATTAATGAAATAATCCAGAGATTAAATTTTAATTACAAATAATATCATTTGAATAGGGAAATGTTTTCAAGCCTTTTAAAAAATCTAGGGGTTTCAAGAACGATGCTGCTTGCAGAAATGTTGCAAGATCCGTTATACTGTCTCCAAAGTCACAATTTAAGGCGACGATTGTCACATTTGTTAAACTAATGCTTTAGCTTGTTAATAGCTTTCACAATATTTCATGATTATTTAATATAACAGCACATTGTGTATATATTTTTTTTCTATATTTTTCATGATTTGCGCTCTGACTGTTAATGTACGGAGATTAAACAATTATGGCAAAAGTACTTGCTTTCTTTGTACTCAAAACGTTTAAGATCAGACATATTGTTTGTACAGGAATCCAACTTGAGCTCACCACCTACGTCGTATACCTTAGCAGGTAATATTTTTTTATCACCCCTTTAATTCAAGATAGCTCTGGGGTACTAATTGCAATTAGATCATCTATCGAACTTTAAGTATAAGACACATTGTATTGGAGCCAGGATATGGACATGTTGTAGTATTAAGAACGCATGATAAAATTTACCATATTGTTAATATGAATGGCTCACTCAAGGTAAGGTTTATGCCATCCTTGTAGTTGGGACTTTGACACGATACTTACAGCACCTTGACGTCTTACAGCATGTGTTTCTGGCCGGTGATTGGACTATAACACTTCTACAAGAAGACCGGACTGATTGTACTGAGAACAGACTAGGGCTTAGCCAGGCTCTTCAGCGCCTAGTTTCACTTGATACATTTTCTGATGTTTGGAAACACGCTTATACTGATCAAACAGGTTTCACATATACGGGTGTTCATAAAAATGTGCCTCGTTCACGGTTAGACCACATTTAAATCTTAGTTTGCTTTATTCTCTTATACAACCAAAATTAGTTCCATTCTTTTCTGACCACTCTGGGTGTATTTGTATGGTGCGCCTTGTTGTTGGGTCATGGTACTTTTTGCCAGATTGTGTGAGTTGTTCAATGTGTGTTCTGGGTATTCGATTGTTCTTAATGTATTGAAGAATGCTGTCATGTCAGGCGACGTCCTAATTTACTAATCGTACATACTTTTCATGGAGGCTCTTCCATGTCTTGAGGAGATGAGGGAATGGTGATAGTGAATAGGTTGGGGTGAATTCAATGAAGATCTGAACTTAACTTAAGCCTAATTAACCAAGCCCTGGTGCTCATGGTAGCTATTCCCCTTTCAAGAATAATACCCAGGTGCTTGCCAGGAATCTAATCCGGGACGTCTAGGTCAGCAGCATGGGGCTATGACTACTATACCAAGAGGCCAGTTATTTAATTATTAATGTATTCACATATGTATCTTCCTCCTGCACCACCCAGTATCACTATAAGTCTAATGTTTCTCTAGCATTTATGAATTTCTGATAGACTATTCTAACGTCTAAATGATGATGACATGTGTGACCTATTGCATAAAGAGATGGTGTAAACACATTTAGGAAGAACAACCTCACTACACCGAGTTGGGTTTCAAGCCCAACCTCCTCGGAACACCAGATTTGACGACGCTGACGCCTTTATACGTGTGTACACCTAAGCTGAGTTTGATCTCATTTCACTAACATTGTGATTTTGTTTACAAGAAGATTTTTTTCAATATGCCTGCATTGAAATATAGGTGCAGTTCTTGTTACCCAATAATATAATAATTTTTCATTAGATTAAGTGGCTTTTTTATAACAATGGGTGGAAGTGTATCGACCAAAATTAAATGCAATGATCACTGGGTTGTTAATCAGTAGCTTTTAATGATGAATATGTATTTTAAGATTTTCTATGTCATTTATTATTGACATATAGGAACAATACATATATTAACTTATTTTTGTCAACAATTACTGTACCATTGGTCACATATCCTAAGAAATATGTCTCACGATAGAATTGACTGCTGGAGAAGAGGAAGTCAAGGTTCAAATCTTGGTGAGGTGCACTAGGGACTATTTTCCAGACGTGATTTTTCAATGTAGGTTTCAGACCCTTCTATACATGTATGCTAAGACCCTTAAATTGTACCTTTAATCATCTCGATGTTAAACGTTATAGTTAAATAAAAGAGATACAACAGTTTTGCAATAATAAATGTTTATTTGATCCATTTGTAGCATATACAGCCAGTAACACGTTTATACGGTTTCAACATACGATTATAACAACTATATTTCCAACAGCCAGCATTAGTAGACACGCGGACCATAGCGTAAGATCCACCTTGTTTTATTTAGTGGTCGAGTGGAGGTAGGAGCTGGATTCCTATTGGCTGAGTGTACTGAGATGTTGTATACCGAATGGTCCCCTACATGTGGAAATGGGTACGCCTCATCTAAATATTATATTTATCATCTCTACACAAATATTGTAAATGTGCGAATATCCCGAACAGATGGTAAGATAAAGATCACTAAAAAGTCCCAAATTAGACTCATATTATCATGGATTTAGTCTGCTTAGTTTTAATTGCCAAGTTCAATAATTGATTTCATTTTGTAAAATTATTGTAATATAATATCTGTTTTATTATTATTTTTTTTCTATATTTTGCCAAGAGTATTCCATGTTTTACTATTTCTAAATTACGAAAACGTTTCAAATTCAATTCTGTAGAGCAGTTTCTCCAAAAAAGAATTTGTACTTGTGCAATACATTTAAATATCAATTACTTACTGTTCATTAAGTTGTTTTAAACATAATATACAGGTACGTTTCTTAGTGTTTGAATTAAAAAAATAACTTTTTCTAACTTCATTTCTCTATATTTAAATAATTTTCCCGATTTCATAAACGCTTCAAATTAACTTGATGTATTATTTGAAATATACACATAAACACATCTCAGCTATTTGTAAATTTGATCCTTTTACTGAGTAAGGATTTTTCAGATTTTTTCAACCCGCCTCGGTGGTGTAGTTGGCTTACGCGCTTGTCGTGTTTAGCTCGACTGCTGAGGACGGGGAGATCGAGGTTTGAATCTCGGTCGGGTGAACTGGGGGTGGTTTTTCCTAAATGGTTTTCCACTCTACCTCCACGCAAATTTGGGTTCACTTCCTCTAATTAAACCTTCCCAATTCCTAATCCATTAGCGTAATTAGTACTTAAAGCGTATAGCCCGAACGGGTAGTAAGACGCGGTGCTAAATATTATTATTATTCAGGTTTTTCAGTTAGCCGATAGGTTATAAAGCATTGCCAGGTAGCTCTACTGGTTAATAAAAAATAGCGAGGAATGAAATAAAGTAAAAGGACCTATGCAACCTCTTGTTAGTCAATGAGAGGTTATAAAATATATCTTATTTTTGTGTTGTTTCAATGGTGTGAAATAGTAAGTACAATTAATTTGAATAAGTTCATTTTAAAATTAAGAGTAATTAGAAATATTTTCATTACGATTTAAGAAAACATGCCTCTTATAACTCATATTACGTATAGTAGGTTGCCGTCTAAGGTCTATCTGAAGGGAAATATCCTCAAAATGCTTTATTTCTAATTGGAATAGCGTAAATGAAGCTTCAAGGCCAATAAAGCAATTGTTAGCTATCTTAGAATAATATTTTATGATCATATTAAAATTTGCTTTATTTGTTTGAAGGAGGTTAGATATATTATGTTTCTAGCCATTTACTTTTATGTAAGAACTTCTACATTTCCCATTAAATGTATTCGAAAATAGTTTAATTCTTTTGATATTTTTTTCCCGTTAAAAACTTAACATTTATGGATTATAATTCTTCTCTAGACATGTTGATAACTTTCAACTTCATTCTGAAACAACAAACAACTTTGTAAGTAAAGTGAAATGTATGAATTTAAGTGAAAGTCTCTCCTTTAGAACCACACTCCTTGTATCTGTGGCTCGTCCTAATTATTGGTTTAAGTTCTAAAGAAGGTCCCTTCGTGTTAGAAAGATAGGTTAGAAATAAAATACCACATTCGAACAACTTATCCCTGTATTTATCATACCTATGAACAATTATTACCACGTGATTTTGTGATAGTATACATACATTATATTAGTTTAGTATTTATTTTTACAAATACATTTATTCCGCAATGTGTGAACTTATCAAGATCCACGCTTCATTTAATTGGAAAACTATGTAGTAAAATCACCTTGGTACCCATCTTTTACATTATACATTCCTCGTCCCTACTCCATCAGAGTAAGTATTTTAATAGCTTGGATGGGTCGTAAGACATAGAGGACTGAAGCACATATTTTATTAGATATTTAAATTACTTGATATTGTGTGAAAACTTTGTTAGCTACTAAGTGAAATAAATTAAGTAGTATGTAACAAATTAAATACAAATATATTAAATAATAGTAGATGCTCACTTTTTTATGAAAATGATGAGAGCTATTTTTCAAGTCTACATATACTTATATGAGATACAACTAAGTGACATATTTATAAGGAATTTGTTCACTTTTTAGTTCATAAATTCGAGTAAACAACAGTTATATTTTTATTACTAATTTAGGTGAACATGTTCGAATCGCTATCTAATTAATTAAATTTGCATTATAATATATATTTTTTGATCCATAAAAAGCAAACATAATGTCAACGTAAATAGAAATATTTATAACATTTTTGTAAGAAGATGCTGCCTTGACTTTCATTCACAACATTGAGTATATCTGGTTTGAAATCTGACTGAAATTTTAAGGGTAAGCAGGCAGCACAATTCTAATGGTTTGGACTCCACTTTAAGCAGGAGATCCAAAGCGTTTATTGAAAAGGTGTATGGAGTACTTAACAAAAAAATGACCATTTTAAAACACTTGTTTAGACTAGTCTCTTTTTAAGCTTTTGTGTGCTCGTAATAAAATATCTTCTAGCTTTATTTACACACAAACGTGAAGCTTTGGTCTTGCTCTGGTGTTTTGAACTTAATTCAGCAGGTCGGGGTTTTTACCCAACCGACTGTCCTAATGAATGTTTTTCACTGTTTTCTTAGTCACGCGAGGCGAGCGCTGGGACAGTTCCGTTCAAAACCAGGGTGAGTACCGCGTTCATCATCCTTTAACCATTTAAGCTAAGCTAGTCTGTAAGTGTAGTTTGAGACGTTTGCAACGTATGCTACTGCATTGTAGGGCTTATTTTACCTCTTTTTTATTCAGGAGAATTTATTTGCGTTGGACTTATTATTCCTACTCAAACTCAAAATGGAACAAGGAGAGTATTGAGTTGAGGGCGCCGTCTTCCTAAAATATATCTTCCTACTGTAGTCTATTTTATGTTAATAGCAGCTATGGCGCTACAAAACTAAATAACTTAAATTTTCTGTTGTGACCCTAGTAAATATGACTTTATTTGTTCAAGGAAGGCCGGATATAGTCTTTTTTTTACCCCCGCCACCTTAGTTATAGGTTAGCGAAAATATACCTAAAAAAGGTCGTTGAAAATTAGATTTTTTAATATTTTCACACATAATATTTCATTTATTCAACTCAAATCGTTAGGGTTATTTTGGTATGTTTTAACTTAATTTAAGGCGTTAACCCTATTTCTAAAAACAAACCACAATTTATATATTGCAAGACAGCTGTCTGTATTATGTCAAGGTATTGGAAGGCGGCGCCCTTTGGGTGACCTACAAGTATCTAGCATAAGTGACTTCGTGGACACTTTAAAAAGCATATTTATTTTTTAGGATGGAAAATTGTGCTTAAGACGTAAAAACATAACAAATAGAATGTATTGGAATATTTTGCTGTGTGATATTTTATTTTTTAGTCAGGCAAACTCTTTTAAGTGCCAATACTGATCAATGTCAATGAATAAAACTTCTCTTTTTTCACAATGACTAAAACTCCCAGCAATCTAAATAGTTTATATAGTTTGTATATGGGATTCACATCAGCAACCAAGTGATCTATAATAATTTGTGGTTTTCAAATCCCGCATCCCCACCAACGCGGGTGCACGAAAATAGGCTTACTACAACAACAACTACTACTACTACTACTACTACTATAACTAACGCATATGCTAGTACTAAAGTTAATCTAATTCTTTTTTTCCCCCAAATGCGTCTTAATTACTACCCCTCTGGGTTGTACGTATTTTAATTGCAGTTATAAGGGAGGAAGAATTTAGGGTGATTCAAATAAAAGTGGCCCAAATACATCTTTCTGGGATTGAACCCCCTCTACCCTCTACCCTCTACCCGCCCTCCCCACCAGTGACAAACCAGACTAAATGAGACTGCACGGGTATAATTTACTTCTCAACACGTTTTAAGGTACTTCCTAAGTGTATTTACAGATTATAGGACTACGTGCATTTGTTTTTAATATTAATACTAGAATAGTGTTTTGACACACACCTATTTGATCTCACAAATACTTTATAATATTATATATTTTGCGTTCCTTCAATTAAATTTTAAATTTCTTAACGTCTTCAAAGAATCAAATATTTATTTCATGTTTAATGTCTTATGTTCATGAATAACTTTACAAATGTTTTGAATACTCAATATTTAATTAAATAGGTTTGACTTACTTTGGTGGCCACACGGTCTAAGGCATCACTCTTGCGTTGGACTAGACTGCTGATAACAGTTAGATCGGGGTTCGAATCTCATTCAGGTGTACTGGGTGTACCCCATGGGTGTTCCAAAATTGGATTTCCACTCTCCATCCGTGCAAATGTGGGTACACTTCTTCTAAATTGAACCTTCCTCATCCCTAACTCAACAGTGTAATTAGTACATAAGCGTAAAAGCTGAACAGGTAGTGCTAAAATCGTATCAAGTACGGGTTACATTTAGAAATAATACTGTGATAAGTCGGTATCAAATGCTTTATTTGTATTTTGAAACAATCTATCTTATCTTCTGAGTTATGAAAACATCTAGAAAATACCGCCAATTAATAATAATGCTAAATAACTGTGATGGAAGTAGGCCTATCTCAAATCTACATGATAATCAAGACAGATGTACCCTTGAGCGCGATGTTCAGGACGTCTGGTTTTTAAGATATCCCCCCCTCTCCATCGTTCCATCATTCCAGTCTCAGATATCATATGTATAGCTCTATCATAATGTGTTTGATCAGTTTATCGTCATCTTAGATATTCATCACATGCACAGTGGGCCAGGATTCTGGTTTGCCAATCCTTCAACAATCTAGGTGATGCCCCTCTCAACCCTCTTCCTCACCGCTCCAACCGGATTATATGCTTCCTTCATCTGGCCTCCTGAACTCTTTCTTCCTCTATCCAGGCCATGACCTTCCCTCCGACCCTATTCCTCAATGTATTATCCAGACTATACCCAGCTCTAGTCCTCCTTGCTTCAAACAGGCTATACCTTATACCCTCGCTTTGTGAGCAAGAAGTATATATATATATATATATATATAAATAAGAAAGAATTAAGCTAAAATATTGGGGATTCTTTGAGTCCCTTCTTCACCCTTTCCCAAACCCTAAAATCAAATACTTTCTTTTCAAACCAGTGTTAACCAAGTCAAGAAAAGTACAACACGATACATTATAACAGCATGAGTTTTCAATGAAATACAGACTATATCTAACCATATCTGTTGGAAGGCGATCTAATTACCATGCTGGCGACTGGTATCGAACCTGTGCCCTGACTTAATTAGTCATAACATGTGACTTGTGTTAACTACAATACACAGTCTAATTTAGGGATTTAGAAAAATTACAAAACAAAACTTGGAAAAACAACTGTGCAGATATATTATACCGGTTTTTTTGGTCCAGTTAGTCATGTTAGAATGAAAGAGACGTTGTAGATTAATGTAAGTTAGAACTTTGATGGATAAAAACTATTTTAAAAATTCACTCAAGCGATAGATTCGAATCCCTGTCAGGAGTAAAGAGAACCAATTTTTCATAACCTTGGAGAGCAAAATATCTACAGTAATAGTTCTAGTGTCAATACACATAAAATATCGCTAGTAACTAAGACTGTGCGAAACTTCAAAATTTTGAATCCAAATTCGATTCTTAATTCGAAATTTCGAATCTTAATAGTTCTTAGGTTTGGATTCAATGGGTTTAACTCAAATTTAAAATCTATAATTCATACTTACTTAACAAATTGATAGAATAATAACGGAAACCAGTCGATATTAAGTTGAGTCTCTAGGCCTAAAGGAATCACGTGGGGGACAATTAATGTTTGTGACGGTGAATATCTTTTACTATGATTAAAAACCTGCTGTGATCTTAATTTTATTTTCACTTTTTGAGATAAGTTGAATATATTACTTTTTTTTTAAATAAACTTAAATGTGTCTCAAAAAGCTTATCAATATTTTTTGAAATATTTTATTATTGAATTTGATTCAGAAATTTAACATAGTAAAATAATCAACACATATTCAATTTTAAACATAATCATATTAAGCTTAAAATATTTTTTTTTGTTATTATCTGAAACTATTTTCAAAATTAAATATTTGATCAAATTTTTGTAAACATGAAATTCGATTCGGACATTACTAGATTTTTTTTGGCATGTGATTTAATTCGGAGTGGACTCGAGTAAGTTAGCCAAGGTTCATATTCGATTCGAAATTGAAAATGATGGATTCGCACGGGCCTACTAATAATATAGCAAAATGTTATCATTTGTTGGCAGAAACATTATATTTCTATTTTTTTAAATCGGTCCCGGCACAAATTTATCTGATTACCAAACCCTTCCTTCACCTCTGACAAGACATCTTGTGAATGTGGGGAATGCCAGGCCTCC
>CABFVZ010000041.1:1035541-1047058 GCA_902151445.1 Timema monikensis
TATATATATATATATATAATATATAAGACTTCATAAAAATAATAAGTGTGTTAAAGAAATGTTTATGAAGGTTGAGCTAAATGTATAGAAAGCTTTTCCCTTCTATGTCGTTTAGCAATATAATTCTCCAAAAATTCCCATTTTTATTATTTTAAGTTGATTTCAACTAAAAAATAAATAAAATATGTGTATATGTCTTCTAAACTTGATAACAATTTTCCGATAACTTAGTTCAGAAATATATTATATTGACAGAAATTAAAAGTAGAGTACTAACGGATGCTAACATATCCACGGATAAAATTTAGCCAAGTGGTTAAAATGTAATTTAAGTGGGAATTACGGAAACAAGTGTGGATAAAGTTATAACCAAGGCCCGTATTCATGCGTACACACATTTCGTTTATGAACTCCTGGATGTGAAAACAATTTTTTATAGATATTTTATTGTTGTTGTCTTTTTGGATTTTTATGTTATTGTTTGTAATTGTTGGTTTGTGTCACTTTGTTAGTCATTTTTAGGCACTATGTTGAATAAGAAGCCTATATTTAAAAAATACTATTGATACTTTATGAATGCATGAATATTCAAACAAGCATTTTTTCAACACACAGAATTCGGAACGAAAAAGTTATGTTGACAATGAACTTTGTAACCTCGTTGCTTGTCTGGTTGTAAAATACTCATTCCTGGTGAGACTGCAACTAGCCTGGAGAGGGTTACATCGGGAGAGGGTAGCTATTATCTCTGAAGCAGATAATTGCAAATAATTATCATATTTAGCAGAATGAAAGAGTTTAGTTGTTAAAGGCACTTCATTGCAGGTAAATATTTTAGTTTCCATTTGATAAGTGCATGTTTGATTTATTCGTGTTCATTCTTTATACATTTTTTTCGTGTATTTAGATAGTTCTTTCTAAATCTTAAGTTATATTTTATCAATTATAGATATTCAAAGTTCAGGTCCTGGTTATTTTACACTAATTTTTAATGTATTAATTTATTAAATCCTTTTAATGGCATTTATCAATAAAACACATACATATATGGTGGAAACAAGCAATAGTTATTCTGCCTTGAGATTGGTGTGTCCACTTAATGGGAGGTTAATGTGAATTCAAAAAATTATAATATATTTTAATGTTTATTTAACGTTCCTATTTCTAACATGCCCCTCACACGTTTGAACAATCTAATATCATTATTATTATTATCATCACATTTATAGATTTCATTTACCTCTTTCTATTGTGATAAGTAGGTGACCTGGTGGTCTAGGGGTAAGGTGTCAGACTTCTGTGCTGGCGGCCGGGGTTCAAACCTCGGTCCCGGCACAGATTTATCTGATTTCCAAACCCTTCCTTCACCTCTGACAAGACATCTTGTGAATGTGGGGAATGCCAGGCCTCCACCGTGGTTCGGATTCCACGTTAAACTGTAGGTCCTTCATTTCATCTCACAATCACCCTACCATTACACATTAGCGTAAGTGCGTATAACCCGAACGGGTAGTAAGACGTGGTGCTAATAATAATATTGTGATAATATTGCAAATGTGGATTTTTGGTGAAGTTCGTGGATACCTTGGGGCGTGGCTGAGGCCTTGTGGATGCGGATGGTCATCTTGGCAAGGTTATATTTATAGTTCAATTAAATGTACAGTACACTCACAACCTGGACACTAAATTGGCTCTAGTATTGGTACATTCTGTTTCATCTTGAATCCGTCACGTGGTAAGAGGTGAAAGTATCGCTCACTCGTCTCTGTCCACCAGGAGACGCAATACCTAAGGCGGAAGTGTAGAAAACACGAGTTAAGGACATTATTGTTTACAGTTTTTATATAACAATATTTTTTTGATCAAAAGAAATCAAATAATTCTCTTGTAGAAATATAGAGTTTAATGTGACCTCAACAGGTCTTGAATATCATTCAAGGGTGTCCTGGAATTAAATGACAACTTTTTCTGTTCATTTAAAAAGTTTGTCATCTAATGCCGCTATGCTCATTACAAATATTCAACAACTGTTGATATTACCGCGTGAAGAAAATTAAATTATTTGTTCCTACTGGTACAATATTTTATTAAATTGGTCAAAAAAAAGGTTTTGGTATGGAAACTGCCCTTAAATAAAGTTCCATACACTCCCACCTTAAGAGCACACATCAAGGCCAATTAAGCGTGAAATTAGCTACGCGATTACGCATAAACCAAATAACGTATCGTAATGGGGATTTCTCCATTATTCACATAACAGTGAAATTGGGATCAGTATAATAGTTTTTTCATTTAAAAATGATTATTTTATAGTTTTGCTTTAATTTTTAAAATATCTTAAAATGTTTTCACTGCTCTAAGTTCTACTGGTTTTAAAAGTATATTACATAAAAGTGTAACTTGGTGTGACGTTTGGTTCGAACCGTATTACCTACCTAAGCTGGGTGTTATCCATCGGGTAAAACAGATTCTTAAAACAAGTGACAGTAGCTGGGATATGAGACTAAAAGGATGGTTCAGTTGTATAACTTTGGCATTCAGGACTCTTCCAGGTGATACGTTCCATGCATAGGTTTATTATACATTTGAATTAATATATTTATAAGTTGATATAAGTCCTAAATGATATATTAGTATCTACAAATGAAATGTTCACTAAAATAAGCTAATATAGAGATTAAAATTTAAAAATTTTGCTAGAGAAAAATAGCACACTTTTTATTGTAAATATGAATATAATCACCATAATTAACATAAATGACAGCTTTTTCATTTCTGAACTGAATGTAGACTATTAAATATTCATAATAAAAATGACAAATTGTTTAGTAGTCCAAGCTCGACACAGGAATGCGCAGATCTGGTCCTAAACAAGTTGTTGGCTTATAATGACACTTCAGCTAAAATGGGAGACACTGGTTGTGACTGAGACTGTAAATAGATGAATTAAACTTTTAACCTTAGTCTACATGTATCTCAATAGACTCTTAGTATTATAATAGAGATTTTTTTTATATCTTTGCATTGAAACTTTTTTATTTGAAAGGATTTATGGTCTATTTGTTTTCAATAATGTTTTTTATAATAATGAAGAAAAAGAGAAATTACTTCGCTAACCACCAAGATTAAACCTTTTTTTTAAATTAATTTTATATTTATTTTAGTCAAGCCTATGTAACGTGCACTTTCTGAACTGACTGATTATATCAGCATATGAGAATTTCTATGAGCGAGAGCTAAAGGGCCTACCATTTTTGCCGGGAAAGATATTTTCACAATCCTGCCAGGGTTCTTTTACAAGCACCAATCGACATGGGACCGACGGCTTTACTTCCCTTTTGGAGGAAGTTGTGCAACGTATTTGTATTTCTCAAGAAATCTGTTTATCCCAGCTGGGTTTGAACCCATGAAGATCGAGCCTCGTGGCGAGCACTTTACCCCAAGTCCACCAGGGTCGACTTAATTTGATAAAGTTGTATAAATAACAAACTGGGCTAAGGGTTACAGTGATAATATGTATTCAAATGCGTAAATGTTAACATTTAATGGTGTATTCTTACAAGAAGTAAAATAGTGATAAAATAGATTTCCCTCGATACTTGGTGCAATGCCATATTTTTTAACGATGATATGCATTAATAATAATGTGTTGGATTATCCAAACTAACCATCTAGTAAACGGAAATATGACGATATGGAGACAAACTATTATTTTTTATATCATGCATAGCAAACTGCTATTGACGAGTGTCTAAAAAGTTATTGGAATTTAAGGTTTATCGAAAGGATACGTAAATGTAGTGTGGATAACCCAACTTATTAAAATAATATCATTCATAAAGTTTATTAAAACACGTTAGTCTATTACTAGATTAAAATTGAATTCAAATTTAATTGAAATCAAACCAAACAAGTTTGCCTTTGCTTCAATCTAAAGATTAAGTCATGTATTTTTTACATAGTCTAAAGGATTTCCATAAACGAAATATCTAGCCTTTCTATCGACTATCTTATATTGGCACACAATGAGTAATGCTAAGAACATAGATTACAGTTCGGAACTATAAGAGTGCTTCGGTGATATCTTGAGAAGCCCCCTTACAATTGTTTACTAAGGTCCTGCAATTAACACAAAAAATGCTTTCATGGTATCAAAGAAGTGGGTATTTGCAGGTAGGCCAGCAGGGAGGGATTCAGCCCACCGTTGGTCGTGTGTGCGAGAACCCCTTCATCTTGATGCCAAGGATCGGCAGGCATTATGATAGCTGACATTCCACAACAAGGCCTAGGGTTGGGGGATGTTAGTGGAGTGGGTAGTAGTTCAAAACGAGCGCTGTACCAACTTTCTACAAACCACCCAACCCCTCTTCTGTCTCCTGTGAACCGTTTTGAACTCTCTAGTCTGAGCGACGGGGGTATTTGAGGGGGTGGAAAAGGATGGGGATGTGGGTAGCGGGAGGGTAGTTTATCGACCTACCCACTCTTTGTCATTCGTGCTTTAGTAAAACCACGTGCGGGCGGTGGATTGATTGGGCCGTCTGTACTGCATATACAGCGGAGGTTGCCCGAGCTTAGTATAGGTATATATAACCGGGCCGAGGTTTCTGCTTAGGCCTTTTCTGCTGCCGGGCGAAATCGGATAATGTACATTCTTCTTTCACTGTAAAAGCAAATGCCAAACATATTTTAGCAGGAATTGCAGAGTTAAAAAGTTATATTAAAACGATGGGTTTGGAAGGGGGGAGAACGTCAGGTTAGGTGAGCGTGGGAGAAGGGAGTTGGAAGGTAGGAAGGGTAGAGAGAGTGGGGTTACGGGGGGAGCGAAATCTCCGTTACCTGTAGAAGGTACCTCTAGCATCCATCGCTCCCTAACCCTGAGTAATGATTGGCAGCTAGAAATTAATTAATTTGCCTTTCAACAAAGCCGCACGGGCCGCACAAGCCTGAAATATTTTAATATTAAACCATGAGGCATCTGTGTTATAAAATGATGTGATTACGTTGTGCTAGATCGACGTAGCTGTGCGATCTTCATTAAAAATATATTTATCGATAAAAAAAAGAGCACTAGAGGATGGCGCTGGCATTCAGACATTCGTACGGGTAGGCTTGCGTGGGTTGATCAGCAGATGTTCGTTCGTTCATCTTCCAGAATTTTACTCTTGACATTATTTTTTACCTTTCTTAATGTGGAGCAAATTCCCAAAATTGAATTACTCTTTGAAATAAATGTTGTTAATTTAAAAAAAATGGCCTGTGTCTAAAAGATTTGTTAGTATGTTTTTTCTTAAATTGTTTGGTGTTACTGATCGAGCTAATTTGTTCATTTAAATAATTGTTATTTATTTTTGAATTCTTTTCTCAACATGTTGATCAAATAAAAGGGTCACAGTGGGCATTATAAATGTAACTATGTGACACCACTTCTCCAGAGGGTCGCAGTGGGCATTACAAATGTAACTATGTGACACCACTTCTCCAGAGGGTCGCAGTGGGCATTAACAAATGTAACTATGTGACACCACTTCTCCAGAGGGTCCCAGTGGGCATTACAAATGTAACTGTTAAACACCATTTATCCATGAACTTGTCATTTTTAAATGAAAATCTCCTATTCTAACACTGATAGATCTTTGTACTTGCCAGTAACCCATTCTGGGACCCTTAACTCAGTATAAATATTCGCTCATGACTGAGATCATTATTCTAATGAAACTCCATATAAGTGGAATTTATTACAATCTAATCTAATCTTAGTACAAACAGCATTATATCAAATGTTTGAAAAAATATATACTATTTAGTTTGCTACAATATATTTTAAGCCGAGTACAAACAATAGTAGGACAAGGACCTGAATATACGTGATTTGGACATTCACTTACTCTTATACATAAATACAACAAAGAATGAGTTCCAGTACATAAGAACATCGAAGTTTGAGCTTACATTATCCAGCCCGATAAATATATCTATTCAATGTAGAAACATTAGGAGCACAATATCTGAAAAAACAACAACATTGAACTTCAAATTACTTAGGTTTTGTTTCAGGATGTTCTTAGCCCAAGCGTGAAAGTACCTGAAACAATCAAATATAACCCTTCAATGTCCACTTTGTTTAAGGTATTTTAAGGGCCCGTCCCATAAACATTGATAATTTATGCCTTGATCAGAGATGAGATGTATGTTGATTTTAAATCAATAGCTTAAACCTTTACTTCCGTTGCACAAATATGCATTGGCAGTCATTGCCAATCAAATCTCTTATCAAACTAATCAACCAATTATATCCAATAATCTGGTTGAGTCTCTGATCATCATGTTTGGTTATTTCAGCACCTCGTCTTACTGCCAGTTTGGGTTATACGCTTATGTACTAATGACGCTGATTACTTTAGGGAGGGAGGTTTAATTGATATAAAGTGTACCCACATTTTTGTGGAGAGAGGGTGAAACCATTTAGGAAAAACAACCCTCATTACACCCTACCGAAATTCAAACCTTGATTTCTCCGTAATCGGCAGTCTAGTCTACTGTGAGAGTAGCGCGTTAGACCGTGCGGCCCCCGAAGCGGATAGCTTCATGTTGTTTATAAACATAACCTATATTTTTTAAAGCTGAATAAGTCTTTGAAACTATTAGCTGAACTTGTAAATCTTATTTTAGTGATTAATAAAAGTCAATTGTGCAAATATTTAGTTTGAGTGCGTTTCATTTTTGTGGGTAGATAATAATTTTTTTTTTATAAATAAATACGATTTGAGATTACGTTTAGATTGAATATATGTTCTTGTGTATATTCAATAGGATTACTAAAATTAATGGTGGTCAAAATATTATTTTCTACATGAACATTTTCTAGATACCAATCAATTTATTGAAATAAATATATAATTAATATCAAGCCACGTAGGCTGCTACTAATAAATAATGCAAATATTAATGCACTAGACATAATATTTATTTATTTAGCACCGCGTCTTACTACCCATTCGGGTTATACACTGGGCGTAGTGTTAAATAAAGGTAAAACTTTTCCAATATCAATATTACAAATTGATTTTTTCTGATGTTTTTAATTATATTCTTTTTATTTGCATGATAAAGTTTGTTTTATATTTTAATATCTATGAAGGTAGCGTTTGACGTGCATTAGTGGGATTTGCGTTATGATCTTTCTATGTGGGATTTACGCCCAACCGTAATCCTATATTGGGATTGGCGGCTGCGTTCCTGCATATCGTTTATATGTAGAGAGTTTGTTGGGAAGTGATGTTCCTCTGGCCTGTACTCGTGCGCAAGGCCAAACTCCTGGAGTTTCCAACATAAACTCCTATGAAGTCAAATTACAGAGTTAAGATTTTGTTAGTTAGGTTGGATTAGGTTAGGTTGGGTTAGCGGAAAGAACGCATAGAAATGAGGCATTTTGAATGTGAGTGCATTGACACCATGTAATTTCAGGTTCCATTTCAATTCCAAAATTTAATTCTGCGTTGAAACATGTTTTTTTTTACTAATTCAAATGTGGTGGACGCAAATCCCACGACATTATTTTTGGAAATTATAAATCCCACCGATCGCAAATCCCATGGCCACATGCCCCACGTGGCCTCTATGAATGCTTGTTGTATATGGTCAAAGTTATCAATACTATTTTTGTATAGAGCATGCTTGCTTCTCATCGAGCCTGTTTTATTATTTTATAATTCTATAATTGTTATTTCAATAAGAGTAGCAAAAATACATTTTATTTGGAGTAGGCTGGGAATAATCATTTTATAATTTTTATTCATGTGGTGGTTTGAAAATAATCGTAACACTTGAATAATTTATTTTTCAATCTAGCTACATTATAATTTTAATCGTGATTTTATTACCAGCTATAAACATATTCGAGCAAATAAAGCAATCTCACCTATAAATAAACATTATATATTAATTTAATGCTAGGATACAATCATCTTTTCCAAAAAAACACTTTCCACAGTGTTGCCATGTTTGTTTTACTATATTCTAGGGTCATGTGTCATGTCTATAGTCGTTTAGACCCGCTTCAGTGGCCGAATGGTCTAAGGCGTCACTCTCGTCTTAGATTAGCCTGCTGAAGACGGGGATTGGGGTTTGAATCATGGTCAAGTCAAATGAGTGCGATTTTTCCTAAATGGTTTCTCACTCTCCATCCATGCGGGTAGATTACATCTAAATATCTTCCTTCCTAATCCCTACCACATTATAGAAACTATTACGTATGCGTATAATATGAATAAGTAATAAAACGCAGTCAAGATATATATATATATATTTATACATACACACACACACACACATATAGGGTGTTCGTAAACTCAATGCCCAAGCTGCACATATAGTTATTTTGAACCAAAAGTAATACAGAATACCTGTACACTTACATCCGGCCAACTATGCTATTACAATTAAATTGTGTCCAAAATCTCGGCATACAGCACCGGGAGAGCAAAGATGTTCAAGCATGCGTGTACAACAAGTTGCATAGGAGCTAGGCGCACGTCACTACACACCTCGACATCTTAGTGCATAGTAGTAGAACATAGAACAATTAATAGTAAACCACACACCAGTCCATATAGAAATGGGAATATGTTCTGAGGATCATCATTAACGGTCCTACATCACAGAAAGTGCTTGCCATTATTACATGTGCAGTTTTACAGTTAGCTTGTCATCCAATTAGGTTTCTTATTTTACAAATCGATAAATATTCTTCCAATTAATGCAGCAACACGGCACTCGTTTAAGGCGAAGTTGGAATTATTTTTGTTTATATTTCAGTTATGTCTTTTTTAATAATAAATTTTATAATATAACCAACCTATATATAGCTTGTAATGATTTTACTACCTTATATAACTATGTTTAAAACAAATATCACTTTTTACCATAGAGAAAATCATACCCTCTCTATGCTTTTAGCATGCTGCCTATGTTTGTTCCACTTGATTATATGATCAAATTTATGGTCAGTTGATCTGAGATTTTTTTCCTTAACTAAATATGTTGCAACCCGCATCTCTAGTCACATGATTTAACGCATCACTCACATGTTAGACTGGATCACTGGGGAGGGGGAGAGCGGAGTTGGAATCCCAGTTGGCTGTACTGAGGGTGTTTTTTACTAAACCACGCAAATGTGGTCACATTTCTAATACAGATATATCTTCTTCATCCTTATCCCACTATCGTATTGATTGTATATGCGTAGTACCCAAACTGGTAGCCTACATAGGAGTGGTGGTAAACCAGACACAAATATTTGTTTCGACCCAAACGTTTATTGATCTATGATCATGCTGATCGGCAATCCTGTGATTGAAGAATCGGCATGGTGTATGTGCAACCAACCCTTCCTTAACTGTGTTGTAAAAACCATCATTTCTTGATCTTGGATAAAGTTATTTGCGATCCAGTGAGTGAACAATCTGTATAGCAGATCAGGACTAACTCCTATAAAACCCTTCGTGATTATGGAACTCATAGGTTTTGCCCAAGGTATCCATTGTTCAAACCCAGATATTCTTTCTTGTTCATGGAATAATCTCAATCTAGTTTTTTTTAGCACCAAGTCTTACATACAACCTGTTCAGGTTCTACGCTAGTGGATTTAGGGATTAGGAAGGTTATATTCAAAGAAAGTTTACCCGTAATTGTGTGGAGGAAGAATGGCGAACCATCTTCAGTAAGCCCGACCGAGATTCAAAGAGAGGTGGGTTTGTTCTCGTTCACGATCAGGAATGTCCAAGAGTTATTTTATGCCTACACATATGACGCAGATCATTTCACGCCAGGGTTCATGCCCAGAGATATGACAAGACATATGAAGGGTACCGGGGGAAATGGTGGAAGTTACTACAAGACAACCACTTTTGTATCTCAAACCACATAAATACCCCAGTAAATAATTCAATTATTAGTTTTAAATATTACAAAGACGTTTCTTGATTATAATTTATACTGCATTAGAAAGGTCTCATGATTGTCTAACTGATGGCATTAGAAGTTCAATTTGGAATTAAATCGTTAGTAGGTTCGGGGATTATAGATTCATCCATTAGCGCCTAGTAAGATAGATTTCGGTATTGTTAAAGGAGGTCAAGATTAATGTCGGTAAATTTATTTGAGCCTCTCCATTGGTCAAGGACTCATTACTGCTAAAATAATCCAGAGCTCATGATTGCACAGTTAACTATAATTTGTCCATGTTTAAAAAGGTCATACATAATTCCTTCATGGCTACACAGAAGCTAAGATCTTGTTCAGGAGGACAAGGTGCATGCCCGGTGTTCTGTTTGTCTTTTTACAGGAATTCAGAGATATTTAATGGTCATGAAGGTCAGGGTTCATACCCAGAAGTTCATTTATGCGGTGCCTACATGTAGAAGCTTGCCGTTACTATGTTAATGCTCAAGAAAAACAGTTCATTCGCGAATATGGGCTTGTACCTATAGTATGACAATATTTATATTTATTGATTAAGGAAGCCATTGGTCATAATCAACGTTCATCCATGCCTGTACAGCAGTTCAAGGTTCATTCGTGCTTAATAAATACAGAATTTGTCTCCAAAGGTTATTTTATGTCTACACTATTAATAAAAATGGGTCCATTCTCAACTAGGAAAGGGCTCATGCACAAATATCTATTAATGTTCATAGCTCACTCATTAACAGGGATGTTAGATGTTCCAGTGTTATCTCTTCCTCATGCAAGCAAGGATTTATGCCTGGAGTTTCATTAATTCATCCACTCATAGAATTTTCAGGGGTTCTTCATGCCCAATAAAGGCTTGTTTATCACCTAGAGCTCTCTTTGTTTTTAATAAAGCCAAGCCCTTATTTCTGAATGCATTATTTAGCACCTCATGTGTTTTTTCTTTATAAAGTTGAATGGCAGTTAAAATATTCTATATGGCTTTGAATGTCCCTGGAAATACAACCTTAGGACTTATGCTAATAGTTTCGTACTTGCCTATACAGGTGTCCATAATTAAAGAGTTCTCAAGGAAGCCAGGATTAATGCCCTTGTATACTTTCATGCGTATGCAAGCTACGGAGAGTGTTCATGCTAAGGAATCTAGGGCCCATGCCCAAAGATTTGCCATCAGTAGCTTCCCAAAGCTCGTTTGTGTCCAAGGAAGACAATTTATGTCTCTCTAGCTCCATTATGATCTTACACAGTTGTCCCGAGATCATTCATGTTCAAGAAAGCCTGAATTCATTTTCCAAGAGTCATGGTTCTAAGGTCCATGATCTGAGATTCATTAATGCCTATACAAATGCTCAGAGTTTGTTAATTTTAAAGAAACACATGGTTCGTGCTCAAATATTCGTTAATATTTATACAACAGATGATTAGAGCTCGTTTATATTACCCTCCTCGATGGCGTAGTTAGCTAACGCGCTAGTCGTGTTGAGCCCGACTGCTGAGGACGGGGAAATCAAGGTTCGAATCTCGGTCGGGTGAACTGGGGATGGGGGG
>CABFVZ010000042.1:821-15175 GCA_902151445.1 Timema monikensis
GGGGTAATTTACCCGGCTTATGCGCAAACGAAGCAAACTGTAGTCACAAATAACATTAAGTCGAAACAAAATCTCTAAATGAAACTTAACGTTTAAAGAAAACATGTTTTTTAAAGTCAAATATAATGTTTTAAAAAATCTTCATAGCTAGCTAAAATTCTCTCTACAATTTTGTCCCAATTCAATTCAAAGATCTGATGCAATTTCTTGGTAGACTTAATTTATCTTATTTTATTCTAATCTACAGACATTTCATACCGCCACAGACAATTTAAACGGAGAAGCAAGCAATGTGCCAAGTTTTTAAAACTTTGGGCAATAAAAAAACAATCTAGGATAAATGTGTGGATGTTACTGGTCTCAATATGAACTTAGTAAAATAAATATTTATCCTGGATAAGCTAGAAATATCCAACATATTTAAACCTTCCTTATAGTGTGAGGGTAGGGATTTCAAGACAAGAGCAGTATTTTTCAAGTTTTTATAACAAATAATATTATTCGGCAAAATAAATCAAATAAATCTCCAGTGAAAACATAAGAGTTTAATTTTCTTCGCATGGCTGTATCACCAATTATTGATTATCTGTCAGGGGTGTCCTAGAATAATGGAATGAGAACATTTTATATTCATTTAAAAATCTTCTCTTCAAATGCTAATACTCTAATGACAAATAATATCAAAAAACTGTTTCTACAGGAGCAATATTTGATATATTTTGGCCGTAGAGAAAAAAAAGTTTGCTATCAAAAATTGGAAAACACTGACCTTTTATCGTGTCCCTTTCCATCCCAACTTAAGCTTGACACCTTAAACAAGCTTAGAAATAAAAACCCAAACCCACTTGACTTGAAACTATTATGAAGTTTTGAATTTAATGACAACATATGTATATTGCCTTAATTAGATTCATCCTCTTAGTTATCAGTTGACAATGGGAATGATGAGGGGGAAAAAGACCACCGGAGTAGATTAGAAGATGCAAACTCTTGACCTTAGGAAATTATGGGGTAGGGGGGAGTATGGTGGGGTTGTTTTAAGGACAGAGTTCAGACCCACATTCATATAACAGGAGGGAGAGCTCAACATCCACATCCCAGACCACGACTTACCACAGCAGGAGAGTGAATAGGGAATATTTAACCGCATAGGTGGTTGCATGGTTTAAGGCGCCACTCTCAAAATATACTAGATTGCTGGTGACGGGTTGATCGGTTTTCAAATCCTGGTTGGGTACACTAGGAGAGATTTTTCCTACATTTTTTCTTCCTACATTATTTCTTCCTACAAGTAAACGTGGTTACATTTTATATAAAATATAACTTTATCATCCTCATCCGATTAGTGTAAATGTGCGGATAGGCTGGCTGGTACGCTAAGCGTGGTGCAAACATAGGGATCATAATTACGGAGTCCTAAGGAGACGTTAAGATCGTGCTAAGGATTCGGACATTCTGGAAACTACTGGTGTGCGCTACGCCGGAATGAATCAAAAACGTTGGACATTCTGGAAATTACTGGTGTGCGCTACGCAGGAATGAATCAAAAACGTTGGACATTCTGGAAATTACTGGTGTGCGCTACGCCGGAATGAATCAAAAACGTTGGACATTCTGGAAATTACTGGTGTGCGCTACGCCGGAATGAATCAAAAACGTTGGACATTCTGGAAATTACTGGTGTGCGCTACGCCGGAATGAATCAAAAACGTTGGACATTCTGGAAATTACTGGTGTGTGCTACGCCGGAATGACATGAAAGCGTCGGACAGTCAGGACATTGTTGGAGCTCCAGAATTAATAAATCCGTTTACTGTAAAGAGTGGACGCTCTTGGCTCCTGACCCAATATCCATAGCGCTGTGAGCAGCCATCTTTCTGGTGTGAATCAACTCGTATTGGATGGAATCCTCTTGTAAACCTCCACTCAACCGTTTTTCTATCGGCCCGCCGGATGCTAAAAGCGTCCCTCACTCGGCGACATTCCACCACTGCCTGACTCACCCCCGCGCTATTTTTGCTGCTCGACACATGTGACCCTGAGACACTTAGTTGCTTCTGCTTCCGAGTCTGGGTTTTGTTGTGGTTTTTTTTACCGCGTCTTACAACCCGTCCGGGATATCCTCATTTAATTACACTAATGGGTTGGAGTTGAGATATGGAGAATTCAGAGGAAATTTATGGGCAGGATGAGTTTGAAACCATTTAGAGGAAACATCACCCTCAGTACACCCAACCGAGATTCGAGCTCTAATCTCCTCGTCACCAGAAATTCATTCTATTACGTAAGTGGTGCCTTACACCATTTGGCCTGAAATCTTAAAAGATAAAATAAAAGTACATATGTAGACTATATTTTAACGCTGTCACCTACCTTTCGCATTGTGACTAGTCAAGAACTCCCATTTTAATATTTTCTCATTAACTGTGCTTTTTTTTTCAGCTAAAACAGTGAAACAAAAAATCGTAAAAACATCATATTAAAATTGACTAGAAAAATTACGTCACACATTATTTCGTGTTCCTAAATGATTTGTTAAATTTTATACATTTTTTTAACTTAAATGGGAGAGGTCTTTCCTTAACTTGAACTTTTTTTTTTGCCTTTATAAAAAACCAACCCCCTTTCCCGTAAATAAATATTGTAAAGAATCCTGTAAAACAAAGCTTCAAATCATCCATCATGTCAATATAAAAACAAAACCCCCTCCCTCTTTTTATTCTCCCTCCTATTTTCATCTCATTCCTATTTCCTCACCCTTACCCTCCGCCCCCTTTACCAACCCCACTCTCCCTTCAACAACTTTTTTTTCCAACGACTATATAATATACTATCGACATTTTTATGAGGAATAAATTAAATTTTCAAAATAAAATATAAATGTAGCTTTATATTGGTGAAAGAATTTTTAAAATAGGTCCAGTAGTTTTTGAGTTTATCCATTACAAACAAAAAAATCAAATCTTTCCTCTTTATAATATTAGTATGGATATTGTTTTTTAGAAAATGATCTTCCCGAAAGCTTGTAGGCAAACAGAATCCGTAGAATGGTCTCTGTACAAGCTTTTCTGTGGGAAAACAACGTAGGTGTTGTGTGTATGGAAAAGTGGAAGAGAGGAATATAAATAGTCAAGAGATGAGCAAGTAGTCTTGTGGATAAACTAAATCACCGTCGAGTCGTTATTGTAAAGAAAAGATAATTTGGTTACTAAACAGCTCGAAGAGGGAGAATTTTAATGGAATTAAATAAGGGAAGAGCTAATAATTGTTGCATTTTTAGGGTAGGAGGAGGGAGTGCTCAGGTCCTAAGAGTTGGGAAGGAAAAATATCAAAACTGTGGGTCTTGATCCGCAACCCTCCTCAACTCTCATCTCTTAAAACTTCTAGGCAGGCAACACTGTAAAAAAAAAAATAGGTAAAATAACTTTATTCCAACATGTTATTCTTTAAACGTCAACAAAGCAGCCCTGCTGAGAAAATTTGGTGTACTGGGGGTGGCTTTCCACATCCGGTCAAATGCACTGGAGGGTGGTTTTCCATATCTGCTATGTGCTCAAGGTGGTTTTTCACATCCGGTTAGATCTATCGGGGTGGTTTTCCACATCCAATTAGATGTATTGGGGTGATTTTCTACACACAGCCAGGCAGGACCACTAGGATTTTATTTTTTCATGAGTGGTCATGCTCATTAGGAATAGTTTTTAGTTAGGTTTAGTAACCGGCCTTCCATTTCATAGTGTAAGGAAAATTATTATAGTCAACAAGTGCTAGTGACAAAAGAAACAATCGGAAATGGAGGGAAAAAAGAAACGACAATTTGGAGTAGGTCAGTTCGCACTGGTTGTGATATAAAACAAGTAACATAAAAAAATACTATGCAGTGGTCGTCCTTGACCGTGAGTTCCACTCTGTTGTGACCTTGACTGCATCTCACTCTTGAGTTATGGACCTCGCGATTCATTTGTCTCTTTTTCTTCATCACACATATTCATACAGATCTCATCATCCTTGTCACACAACTGCGATACATAGAGCTGTACAGACGGCTTTTTTCTCGTTTTATTTTCCCGTCTTGCGAAACAGCTGAGGCATCTCTTTACATGTTGATCCGAGGAAGAACGGTACAACTCGCAATGTTACCATTTCAAAAGTGTCGGATGAGTTTTGTTTACCCTCGTGTCTAGTAGGTATTCGACAGTGACGTCGCCTCGGCATTCCGCGGGCTTTAGTTCGCGGCTTTCACGAGATTTCTAAAACAAAGAGGATAAAAAAAACTACTGCCGATAGGCACGTAGTCTAAGGCGTCTGGCTTACATTGCGGTAGGTCAACGTGGTTAACGGGGAGGTTGTGAGTTTGAATCCCGAAGAGGTGCGTTGGGTGTTTATTTTTTCAGTTGGAATCATCACTACAGTTTTCCACGCCATACTCTAAATTGGAAAAAAAAAGTTATAATCCCTTATTTTTGACGTTAAAAGTAAAATAAACCTAGTTATCTATGTTGTTAAAAACCGACATATTATTTAGATAAATTGTATACATCATCAAGATTTAGACCCGCTTTAGTGGCCGTGTGGTCTAACGTGCTACTCTCGTGTTAGACTAGACTGCCCAAGGCGGGGAGATCTGAGTTTGATCCCGGTCGGGTGCACTGAGGAGTTTTTTTTCCAAAATGGTTTTTATCTCGGCTTCTATACAAATGCGGGTGCACTTCATCTCAATTAAACCTTCAGAATCCCTAAACCATAAGTGTAATTAGTACATAGGCGTATAACCCGAACGGGTTGTAAGACATGGTACTTGAAAAACAGATTTCGACCAAACTTTGTACACATTTACTACTTATTTCTTTGCCTTTAAGCGTTGCACATACACATTGTTAATGGCTCAACGCAAACCCCGATACTGTATATTGTAATTTCACACAGCCCCAAATTTTGATTAGCTAAAAAGCAGTGGATAATTAAACGTGCAGCTTTACCAAAAATATTCAGCTCTAAATCCAATTTTCAGCAGTTTAAAGGGTGTCTCTGGGTATTAAAAAAGAGAAACCGTATAAAAAGTATATGTTTATTGATCTTAATTGGTAATTTTTTTAATTTTAATATTATATCTTTTTATTTGCAGTTCTTGACATACATGGATAACATATTTTTATTGTAAAAAATTTTTCTTAATACAATTGTGTGATTCAAAAATATTAGTTACTTTATATACACTAGCAAACCCAAGAAAAAATCTCGCTATACTTACGTAAACAATTTTTTGGCTCCCGGTTTTGAATTTTATAATAATAATTAAAGTCCTTATTTGTACATTTGGACCAATAAAAAAGATCGATATTGGCTCCACAAGGGTCAACACTTCGTATTAAAATGTCGACTTTCGGTTAGTTATTATTATTATTATTATTATTAGCACCGCGTCTTAACTACCCGTTCGGGTTATACGCACTTACGCTAATGTGTAATGGTAGGGTGATTGTGGGATGAAATGAAGGACCTACAGTTTAACGTGGAATCCGAACCACGGTGGAGGCCTGGCATTCCCCACATTCACAAGATGTCTTGTCAGAGGTGAAGGAAGGGTTTGGAAATCAGATAAATCTGTACCGGGACCGAGGATCGAACCCCGGCCGCCAGCATAGAAGTCTGACACCTTACCCCTAGACCGCCAGGTCACCGACTTTCGGTTAAAATGTTTGACATTTTATCGGGGGTGGCACATCTTATGGTTATCGCATTGCTATTAAATTCCTCATTTATAAATTTAGACCAATAAAAATATAGATAAATTGACTATTGAGTCTAAAATGATAGAGATATATCATTGCTGTACAAACATTTCCCCTAAGAGGTTAAAGGAATAAAAGAACATTAACTTTATAAGAGACCTACTTATTTACTTACTCTATGGAATTAGAAAATATTGCGTTAAAACTTAAGTAAATACAACTAAAGCTCCCAAAATTGTATTAATATATTTGTCAATATCTCAGAAACTATTGATTTTATAAAGATAGATTTAATTTAAAAGTTTGTTATTTTTAATAGTACTACAATTTTGCAATGTTAGTTAGTATTTCAAATAATTGCGGAGTTACGGAAATTTACGCTTCTGTGACGTACTCTAAAAGTAATTTTCATGGGAAAATGAAAATAGTCATTTTATTTATAATCTTAATCAACGCCTGTATACGAATTTTAATTAAAATCGTTAGACCCGATTTTGAGAAAATCGACTTTTCTCTATTCGCGCTTTATTAAATTACTCTTAATTCTAAGATTAAACAGACACACAGAGAGACGGCATTGCAAAAACAACTTTTTAGGTTTTTGGGGGTCATGAGACGTCGACATCTATCATCAACATCTTGGGTTAGATTTTTTTACGTTCGAAAAGATTTTATATATATATATATATCGAACACTTTCGAATATGCGTTTCAAATAAAAGATTTTAATTTTAAATAGACCTACGTATTTGCAATGATAAGTAATTCCATATTTCAAAGAGTTACAGATATATGGTAAAAAATTATATTTTACGCATCAGAAACTATCCTTAATTTTAAAGCTATATATCCAATTTCAAATACCCCTCAAGGGAACCTTATGAAAACCCTAGAAACAAAGTTTTAGCCCAACCGGCAAAACAGTTTAGGTTCTACTCCGAGGTACAGACAGACGGAAATGCAAAAAAACACTTTTTCGGATTCGAGTGGTTATGAAATGTCGAAAGTCATCAAAATCTCGAGTTCGACTTTTTTGAAGATCACAATACTTTCTCTACCTGTAAGGTGACGATAAAGTAAAAGTACACAAATAATAGCATTACTACCTATTATTTTATTCCCCTCCCAAAGGAAATTTCTGGGTGCGCCATTGATGTATTTTTGTTATCTCGCACATCCCTCAATGATTTAGGGGTGAATATAGTGAACACGTGTTAAGACCGGTGTTAACTTGGGAATGTGTGGAATGCCAGACCTCCACCGTGGCTCGGATTCCATGTTAAGCCATTTCATATCACAATCACCCTACCGTTACACGTTAGCGTAGGTGCGTACAACCCGACTGGGCAGTAAGACCCTGCTAATAATAATAGTAATAATAATAATAATGAGACAGGTGTTTTTACACTATATATAGGAAAACTTTTTTTGGCCGAAATAAATAAAATATTGCTCCAGTAGAAACATAGAGTTTAAATTTCATCACATGATGGTATCAAAAGTTGTCGAATATCTTTTATGATCATAGCGACATTAGATGAGAAACTTTTTAAATGAAGAGAAAAAGTTATCATTAAGTACAAGGACATCCTTGACAGAAAAAAAAACTGTTGAGGTCAACACGTGAAGAAAGTTAAACTGTTTTACTATAAAAATTGCAAAAACATTCACCCTTTCTCGAGTTCCTTACACACTCACATAATAGATAAACGCAATTCCCGGTATATTCTAGCATCTCACAGACCCCTATGTTTACAAGTTTCCCCCCCTCCCCCCTCTTGAGTGCGTTGACGTTTTCCCTTTCTCACTTGAAACGATATTTTAAGGCTTTGTACTGGCTTCATCCATTGAGTTATTATTGTCGGTAATAAAACGTCACTTCCTTCCAAGTGTACTTCACCATCACAATCAACAGTGAGTCAGTCATTCACTTTTGATTTATAAGTGGTGGCTGTACACTCGTATGCAAGGAACATGAGACACTTCCTTTTCGGTTACTGTACTGACTCCATCCACTTCAACCCCTGACATATAGCGGGATTGGTAAACGAACGGATAGTGAGATAAGACGTTAAAAAATATCACTGACTTAGATCAGAGATGCCGGTGTTCATATACAAACAAGGTGTCATGGGGTGGTTTTACACTTCCGGACGAGGACTGGCTGGTTTATCACATCCAGTTATATGTATCTAGGGTGGTTTTACACATATGATTTGGTATACTGGGAGTGGTTTTACACATATGGCTAGGCGTACTGGGCTGGTTTTACACATATGGCTAGGCGTACTGGGGCTGGTTTTACACATATTGAAAGGTGTATTGAGGGTGGTTTTCCACCTATGGCTTGGTATACGGGAGTGATTTTACACATATAGCTAGGCGTACTGGGGGTGGTTTTCCACATATTGAAAGATGTACTGGGGTTGGTTTTCCACATATTGAAAGGAGTACTGGAGGTGGTTTTCCACATATGACTAGATGTACTGAGAGTGGTTTTCCACATATGGCTAGGCGTACTGGGGGTGGTTTTCCACATATTGATAGGCGTATTGGAGGTGGTTTTCCACATATTGAAAGGTGTACTGGGGTTGGTTTTCCACATATGGCTAGGCGTACTGGGGGTGGTTTTCCACATATTGAAAGGAGTACTGGAGGTGGTTTTCCACATATGACTAGATGTACTGAGAGTGGTTTTCCACATATGGCTAGGCGTACTGGGGGTGGTTTTCCACATATCGATAGGTGTACTGGAGGGGTTTTTCCACATATTGATAGGCGTACTGGAGGTGGTTTTCCAAATATTGAAAGGTGTACTGGGAGTAGTTTTCAATATTTAATCAGGTTTACTGGAGATTATTTGGCACCTTGGATTTTATTTGTGACTTTTCCATCTTATTTTCACGTTAATGCGTTTTCCTTTCTTCAAAGCTACAGATCATATCCGCTACCCTTATATTATGACGGTAATAACCCTTAAAAACACGTTGAGCCAAGAGGTTACAATTTAAATACCAACTAGGTACATTAATTAATTGTTTTCCTTTGTGTTATTTTCATCCGAACCCTTGGTGTAATGGTCAGCGCACCTAGACCAACCTAGAGGTCCAGGACCGATTCCTGGAAGTAACAGTCTGGTTAGCATAGTATAGGACTTTTACACTGGTTCCTCACCATCATATTCACTCAACACCATCCCCTCATCTCATCGGGACATGGAAATGGCCTCCACGGAAAGGATGTACGATTAGTATATTCGGGTGTTCCCTGGGCATCGGTACGTTAGTACTGGCTAATGATAACACAAACTGGGCTACGAATGTTTTAGCCTATACACGCATGTCTGTTGGTAATATTCACCACTAGAAATGATGCTATAGAAACCTAACAGAAAATATAGTTATTTAAAACTGTGACAGATTTAGCCATAAAGTGGGGGGAAAAGACACACAATACTTCAGTTTTTGTCGTAGATTGTTGAAATCAAACTAATCGAATATGCTAACCATCTGGGGTTCCAGTTCGGATTAACGAGGTTCTGCTGTATCTCTTTTGAATAGTGCATAATTTTTAGGAGTTAGGACACATAAATAAGTTGAATAATCCCACTCCTTAAATTCTCGCAGTTCACTTGATCTACTTTTGAAATATGTTCAGTTCATTGGGATAACATGTATCCAAAAACTCTCCAATGAGTGGTCGATGGCATGTACAGTACGTATCTAGTGGCAAAAACAACAGTCCACCCATTCAATATCTAAACAAGCTATTAGCGGCTTTTTCTAACCACGATTCAACACAAAACAAACCACAGATTGTTGGTAATATCAATAGCGGACGGAAACAAACTAGATTTCACGCTGATATCTCTTCGGCCCTCCTTGAGAATTGTGATACTGACCCTTATATTAAAGGGCCCATTTTTTTTCTGGTGGTACCTGGAGAAGATAGTAGTCACTTAAATGGTGAGCAATACACGTTATAGTCACGTTTTTCTTGGAGATCACATGTTATCCAAGTCCTTCTAACACTTGATATCGAAAATATCCGACTACACACGGTACATTCTACTACTTCAGACTGTCCATGTTGAGCTACAGCTGAACCCTCCTTCACTCTGAGGTATAGTGTCGAACTAAAGCCCTTATTTCTAAAAATGTCCATGTTGAGCTCCATGTGGATATCCCTTCACTCTGAGGTATAGTGTCGAACTAAAGCCCTTATTTCTAAAAATGTCCATGTTGAGCTTCATGTGGATATCCCTTCACTCTGAGGTATAGTGTCGAACTAAAGCCCTTATTTCTAAAAATGTCCATGTTGAGCTCCATGTGGATATCCCTTCACTCTGAGGTATAGTGTCGAACTAAAGCCCTTATTTCTAAAAATGTCCATGTTGAGCTTCATGTGGATATCCCTTCACTCTGAGGTATAGTGTCGAACTAAAGCCCTTATTTCTAAAAATTTCCATGCTGAGCTATATGTGGACATCCCTTCACTCTGAGGTATGGTGTCGGACTAAAGCCCTTATTTCTCAAAATGTCCATGTTGAGCTGCATGTTGACATCCCTTCACTCTGAGGTATGGTGTCGGACTAAAGCCCTTATTTCTAAAAATTTCCATGTTGAGCCACATGTGGACATCCCTTCATTGCTATAAAGTCCTTCAGCTTCAAGCCCACTTGTCTTGCAAGGCAGGTCTTGGTCGTCGTTGTGTGACGAGAACTTGAATTCATCTCGTGATGACAACAAGGTTAGATGTGGAAGCTCTTCTCGGGGTAGAAGAGAGATTAATCCATTCTTATGTCGCGTCACGCCGCTTACAGGTAATGGAGGTTGTTCCTGGAATGTTAATATGGAATGTGTTTCTTTCTCTTGGAGGGATATGATGGAGTGGAGATGCGCGCGCAGCCTTGATTCCAAGGAAGGGAAACTCGGACCTAGTGTACACTCCGTTTACTTTAAACGGTGATGGTCTTATATCTTGAGTGATGGGCCCAATCTAGGATTCGAGCCAGTGATGATTGGGAAATTCTGGAAATTTGGTATAACAGTGAAAAGTCAGGGATATTTCAAAAAGCCACTTGGAATTTCCAGATGATTTAACAACACCTTTTAAATACTCCCCTCACACCCCTACTTTCAAAATCATTTTAAGGTGGGCGCTTAGGGAACTTGATTAAAGGGCAGTGTTTTTACAGCTTTTATAGCAACAGTTTTTTTACCAACGAAAAAAGATAAAAGTTTAATTTTCTTTACATAGTGATATCATCATTTGTTGAATATCTCTCAAGGGTGTCCTGGAATATAAAGACGATTTTTTGTCTTTGTTTAAAAAGTTCTTCGTCTAATACCGCTATGTTCATGACAGATTTTCAACAACTGTTGATATCACCATGGGAATAAAATAAAACTCTCTGCTTCGACTGGAGCAATATTTTATTTATTTTGGCAAAAAAAAAAAAAAGTTTTTCTATAAAAACTCCAAAATCACTGGTCCTTTGTCACTTCCCCTTCCACCCCACCTCTATCACAAGTACAGTAGCCCCACGGCTTCTTTGGTGCTGACTGACAGCTCACAGCTGACTTCTGACAGTCAACATTTAGGTATAGTACCTAAATTTTGACCGTCAGAAGTGACAATTGCTAAACACATGTTTTTGCAGATCATATGGTTCGGCGTAGGGATACATAATTTGGTCTGGTAGCTTTTCAAATCTTTTAGCTGTCAGTTGTGAGCTGTCAATCAGCACCAAAGAAGCCATGGGGCTACTGTAGTTCCTAAAACAGTTCACTACTTTCCAAACCCTAGATACTCCTCTCTCAACCCTCCTTTTCAAAGCATTTTTATAACAAGAAATAACATCTATTTGGTCTACCTCGGAAAGTCAAAGAATTTCAAAACTTATCAACCATACGACTGTTTGTTTGGACTGGATGATTATTCACATTTCGTCAAGTTAATTGTGTATGTATAAAACAAATTGTGCAGCAATGCATTTAGGTACGGTTATTACCCGCTTCAGTGGTCTAATGTTATAAGGCTAGACCGTAAGGTTAGACTGGTTTGCTGAAGACGGAGAAATCGGGGTGCAAGTCCCGGTTAACTTTTCTGAGTTTTTTCTTCTTCCTCTAAATGGTTTCCCACTCTTCTGCCACGCACGTGCGGGTAGATTAACTCAAATGCTTCCTTCTTTATCCCCATCTCTTTAGAGTAATACTTATAATATATATGTATAACCTGAACAGGTAGTAGTTTTTTTTAAAGTGCCTTTTCTTCATCAAACACTTTTACCATTCGTATTTAAAAAAAATAAAAGTTTGTTTCTCTCGGAGATAAAATAGAAAACTATTATGTTTTCAAGAAAATTAAAATTGAGTTTAATCACCAAGAAAGACTCAAAATAACATCCCTCATTATTTCCCCCATACTCTCACACAAATGACAGCTACAATAATTGCTTTCTTTTAAAAATAATACTCTTGTTACGCAGTAATTTACTACCATGTATTTCATAAGTATATTTTAATAATAAAGAGGTTAAAATAGAACGAACTCAAGGACTTTGTGGAACTATTTCTGTTTTGTTTTATTCAGAAAGGACAGGGTGTAAAAAATAAAACCTCCCCTTGTTGTTAGTGCTATGGGAACGCTCAGGTATAGATGGCCCTTAAGATGATCTCTTTAACGAGCGGTTAGATCGTTAAGGCAGCAGGTTGTCACTTGTTTGTGTAGATAAGAGATGAAGGGCTGATCACATCTTAATTGCCACACACACACCCTCTTCGATCCTTCTCTCACCCGTGTGGTGGTTTTCCTTTCGTCTGGGGAGGAACAGGTAATTAGACGAGGATCACTCAGCGATAAGGCAATGTCTCTTTCTATAAGCTACCCCCATCACCACAAACAGGTTTTATTTCTTTCAAAAAAATGTGTTTTAAATGTGCTCCAAAAATAATAATGTACCAAAAAATTTCTTTAGACAGTATTTCTTATAATTTTATGTCGAGTAAGTTAATAAAAACTTAATGCCTCCGCCGGTAAGGCGTCGGTCTTATCATGTCTGGTTTTCCGGTGACAGTGAAATCGAGGTTCGAATATTGGTCTGATATATTGAGGGGATTTTGCCTAAATTATTTCACCTTTACGCGATTGCGAACTACCTTCCATTAATATTACTAAGCGTAGAGCCCAGACGGGCAACAAGAGGTGATTTCCCATTAAAACTAATCCAAATTAGGCCCGTATTCCTCTTTGTGACAATATAGCGAGCATGAAGAAGTTTACAGGGATATAGAACGAAAATAGTGCAAGCAAATTTTAAAATGTATCTACTAGTGTGTTTATTTGATATAGGTCTACACTAGAGTAGATTTGCCAAATTAAAATAAATCTTATAGTAAAGAAAGCTAATTGATTTACCTTAATTTATTCATACGCCAATCCATGTGTTCTGCTGCTATCACTTTTAAGAGCGTTCATCATAGCAGGCCCAACTCAGCTCCCGGCTCTAAAATAAAAGACCAAGATATGCCATAAATGTGTGCAGTGCATTCGTATTCGAATGATTACCCGACATTTTACGCAGTGACGATGGGGGACAAAGCGACAAAGTTTCATGTTAACAACTAGAGCATGTCCCTATTAAGACAGAATGAAGATTTGTGCACAATGCTTAGCTGTAAAGCTATTCTAAAATAGTCAAAAACGGCCTTTTAAATGAAGTTTTTTAATATCCAAGTATCATTCAAGTATAATCCAAGTATAATCCAAGCTCAACATTGTTCTGTATTAACTTCTATTAACTCTTTATATCCATTATTGTTTAATTAGAAATGATAAACGTGCAATAGTGTTAGTGTCAACTTACGATTTCGAGCCAACTGTACCACAGGGTTGAGGGGCATGCAATGGGGGTGGTGGTCAATTTTGATAGTTGCAAGACAAATTGATCCGTTATCTTCGAGATTTCCAGTAGTTTCCTCTTACCCTAGCACATTACCTTCCAACATAATTGAGAGCGAGGAGATTTGGAAACAGTGAGAGGGAAAGAGAATGAAGATAAAAGTTTTCTCTGCAAGACCTGCTGCCTGCCTCATAGGTGATATTGGGTGTAGTGACTTCTCTAAAATGTAGGCCTATACAATTCTCGTCCTTAGTATTACATTTCAGCCTTACTTTCACACTTTCTCTTAACAGGACAGATCGACAGGGGAACAATGTGTTTGTTTGGTTGGGGGGTGGGTTTATTATCCCTGCATCCAAACGATTCTTAAAAGAACTAGCCTTCAAAAGATGTACCCCATATACCGGGTTACGATGGTTTTTAAGTAAAAGCGAAGCCTTGGCACAGTTTATTTTTAGACGAGAAATTGTATCGGGCTAATTTCTTATCGGTGGATCCTTTACTGAGATACGACTAACCCCATGTGCGATGTGTCAACATGAGTAGAGCACACACACTCACGAGATATGGATGTGTAATAGGCACTCCGACCCTGTTTTTATCATAAAAATAACTCCACGGCGTGAGTCCGCAAGAGAGATTCGCCGCCGCCATTAGCTATGATAATACCATCATTTGCGGATATAGGTATGCATGTGGCCAGCACAAAGAAACCCCCC